>JACXGM010035933.1:0-11537 GCA_016801145.1 Umbra pygmaea | reverse complement strand
AGCCACCGAGTTGACGTCAACTCGGTGGCTTTTTGAAATTCGCCCGTTTTACAGAGGCAGTTTCAAGTTGTGGGATTTGCATAGCAAATAGGTGTCAATGCGACTTTGAGCTACACTGTATGTCTATTTTACCCACCGAACTATCGTTATTCAACTATGACAAGGTAAACTCGGATTTGCATTCTATCACCCCTTTAATCAAATGTGTCAAACCATCAGTGAGGATTTTCAATAAAAAAAGCCTGGTTGACCTGCTTTCATTGAAGCCGGGTGGACTCAGTTAACCACTGAGTCCACCCGGGATTAGCAGGCTACAAAAAGCTAGTAGTGATACAGCAAATAGTGATACTGTAAATAGCGATACTGCAAATAGTGATACTGCAAATAATGATACTGCAAATAGTGGTAATGCAAACAGTGATACTGCAAATAGCGATACTGCAAATTCTGTTTGTACAAACTGCTTGGCATGTTAAAAAAGTTTTTATTCAGAAAGAAACTGTTGGGAAAGATCCTCTGTCCAGAATAGATAATTCTAGGGGTAGAGAAGAGATTCAAACTTGTGCTCTCGTGTATCTTAGGTCATTTATTACTGGTTTCACCACAGGATGTGTTGGGTTTTATAATCAGGAGCAAACCAGATAAACTAGTACTTGTGTTCACAAAGGAAGTAAGGACATGGAATTTGATCTGTGTAAACTGTGAAAACATTGTGTAATTGACTTATCTATTTTTAAATGCAAAGCTTAGACCTAATGTTGTGGACATTAATTGTTATCCTAACATAAATACATAAAGGTCTAAATAGGTGAACTTTTAGATTTTTTTTTCTTCTTCTAATGTTGCTCATTAGAAAAAATACAAAGTAACAAATCTATTTTGCATTTACCCTACAAGGTCCTAACTTGCATTTACCCTACAAGGTCCTAACTTGCATTTACCCTACAAGGTCCTAAGTATACAATAACATTAGATTATGTGACCAGCTTGACTGTGTCATTCAGTAAGAAACAATTCCGAGCCGGGATCATCTGGCTGATATTACACCTGCGTTCGTGTATTTATTTTAAAACCGATTTTTGGTGAGCTTCTCTTCAAAACGTGATCTCTTTCAATACAATAATATCTAAAAATGGTGGTATGTCTGTTTGAATACAGTAATATACTATCTAAACGTTGTGATCAGATCACATACCTAACTGCGATTACAGAGTGTAGCAGTCTAGCGCAACTGTGTGTAATATTCCAATACATGTTCTTTAATATACAGTGTTTTACGAGATATGATTGCCTCAAAATTAGATTAGAGAAATCTGTAACTGTAACTCATACAATGTCTTGTAGGTGTGTCTACTTATGCTCCTCAATCTTGCTTGTTAGATTCTTAGTTCTTCATTTACAGTAGGCTACATCCATGGCTTTCAAATGTCAAACACAACATCTGTGTAAGCAAATAATTCTTTAAAAGCAAGGAGTAGAACAATAAACTAAATTTTTTCTTCAAAACTATCTGCACATAACCCAGTATCATCATCCCGGTAGAGTTCTATGTAATACGTGTAAATGTATCCTTCACTTGCTCATTATTATTTGCCACAGTTTGGAAGTGAAATTCCAACGTGTTGGTGCGCTGGAGGTCAAGCATGCACATGCAGGCTGTTCAAGCAAAATCACCCTCTCTTAGTAGACTTGCAAAGAAAGTGAGGAAGCCTCCTAGTGTCGCAAAGAATATTGTAACTTTTGGAATGGACATTGCCCTCTGACTGAGTCCTAAATTTAATCGAAGTAAAAAGCAATTGACGAAGGTTGCACTTCGAGAGCTACTTCTCTTACTTTTGCCATTCAAGTCCGAACCCATGACAGCAGCACCATCATACGTCTGATCTACAAGTTTCTCCCTGAAGTTAAACTCAGACTTCTCTGAATTCTCTAAATCGAAAATCTTTTCCACTGGTCACATCAAAAAAGCCCCAAAAAAAGTTCCTGTATAAATCCCTGATCGTCCACATACCCGACAATAACTGCTAACTGTGAGTGACAGCTAATGTCAGTTGTTTCATCCAACTGCCATGCAAAAACATTGATTGCATCTATTTCTTTTAAATTAAATTTTTTGATAGATGATGAGATGCATTCTGAATCGTTTTTGACATCCCAGAGAAGACAATGGAGGTTTCCATATGCTCAGCAAGTACAACATCATAACGAGCAAGATCTTTGTAGTTGTGCAAGCTCTTTGTAGTTACCCTTGTTAGAGGCAGACAATTATTACACCCCCAAAAATGAAGTTGTGTCAATAAGCCGCTTAAGAACATCCTTGTTTTTATACCTTTTTATTGTGCTGAGCAGTCTGAATATGTTAACCTTTGTCCATTATGTGATCAATACGCTGCTTTCCCAGAAGCTGGAAAATCTGATGTGGGCATAGATATGTTCCTTCCTTTTCTCATGCCTTACACACGCACAATCTATGTTCTTCAGGTCACTGAATCCCAGTTTCGCCCGAGTCTCAGACTTTCCAAATAGTAGGCAAGGCCAGCAAAAACAGCGTTCGGATGAAATGTTCCCTGTTAGCCAGCTAGGGCTAACCCCATTCAGTCGACTAGTCGTTTGTTTGGTCGATATTATCCTGGTCGAGCACAGATGTATTGTTGTGTGAGATTTGATTCCTACCTGTGTGATTTAACAAAAATGTGCTACAGTATTTTATGATTTTATTTACAACAAAGTGCAACACTAACAAAAATATTTATTTAACAAAGGTGTTTTCAAAAACCATATTGAATAAGGCTTACCACGTAACCTCAAACATTCCCTTTTGTTTATCCACATTGTACTTTTTATTTTTTGCATACTGCTCATGTTTGCGGAATTGTAGCAGTTGTTAGTTTCACTATAACATGTCATGAACTTTAAATCTACTGGTAATATTAGAACTTTATATTTTGTCACGGTCTGTGGTTTTGAAAATGTCTCTAGAATGCGCCATTTAATTGACTCGCTCTGCTTATTTGCATGATAAACAACATTTTTTATTTGTAGTTCATGGATATTACATATCACAGTTAAATACCACTAGGTAGTTGTCATTATATTGTCATTCAGCAACAACAGGTGATGCACCAGTCTTAATATTAGGAATCATTTTATAGTGGCTAATTTTATGTTTGTGTTGTTTGTCTTATCAATCGCCCATTGTACTTATATTTGGTTCTGATTACTTCTTTCAACAGTGCTGTATAAAGTATAAACCTAAAGGGATTCAATAAAAACATTGTAATAATTAAAAAAATTATTTTTTTTTTATTGTTGATTGTAAGAGAGATCAGTACAAGTCTTGGTCGACCAAAGAAGTTCTTAGTCGGGGACAGCACTATAGCCAGCTATATTTTCATAACAGTTTGTATTAAGTGCTCTCACTGTCTCACCCTTTTTCATGAAACCAATCTCTTTTCCATCATTTATCATTTTCACTTTTTCGTTGTACACCAAGGAATTAAATGGGATTTTCTACCAAAGAAATTCTTTATTACTCTTTAATATATTTATGAACATGTTTTATACAGTTAAAATGCTATACAATATCTTAATCTCTATCACTCTATCCAAAATCACCAACTCACTACACTACCTGTCACACCTGTATACTGCTATGTTCATCCTCTTATCGTTTAATTGGAGAAAAAAAATGTTGGTTTCGGTGATGGCCCCACGACCATACATAAACCTGACAAAAATATGTAAAATTAGACCTTGTGGGGAGAAATGGTACCTTGTGGGGAATTGTGATTTATGGCTCAGGGGTTAGAATTAGGGTTACTATTAGGGTTGGGCCTTATTACATGGTTAAATTTACGCACTAATGTTAGGTTAATGAGGTTAAGGTTAGGCTTAGGGTTTGTCTCAGGTTTAGGGCTAGGAAATAGGGGAATTGATTTTTAGGTCAAAATCAGGGCCCCACAAAGACAGAAAAACAAATGTGTGTGTTTATGTGTGTGTGTGTGTGTATGTACGCATATATGTATGTACAGTATGTACGCATGTATGTATGGTACTACAGTATACGTAACATTCATATGAACCTGTGCTTCGCTCACACCAGTTTATCATCTACTCTTACACACTGAAATACTGCACCCTATCACTCCCTCCTCCCTCCCAACCTCGTCTCCTTTCTCTCTGCCGGAGCCCACATGCATTCTTCCTCTCCTCAGTCTTTCAGCTGCTTTTTCTCCAAGGCTCAAGGTCATTGTAGAGAATTAAAAGACAAGGTGCTCTCTAGTGCTGCAGAATATACATACTTTCTATATTTCATAGGGGCACTGAGTGGTAGACCTGCTCAACACACGAGCTATTTAATGAAACATGGAGGCAGACACACATACGTCTGCAAACACATTTAGTTCTTCATCTCATGCCTCAAACCAGCCAATGCCTCACCCTCATTTAAAATACAAAATCGTTTCGTATTTAAAATAATTTAGAACAATTAGTCGATTTTATATTCCACTTCGACAATTTTTATGTTGACCAGTGGCAAAACCCAAAATTTTTATTTCCCCCCAAAAATACAGATTTTGCACTAATACATTCTGTCATCTCTCCTGGTCCAGGGGCTCCCTCTACTGGCATGCCGGAGATCTGGCGATCGGTGTTCCCGGCTTTCTAACATCACCGGTCCTTCCAATGCCTTTACGTACACTAATCACGCACATTTTCCAGTCAGTGTCAACTACCAAACAGAAGTTTGTATGTGTGTCCACGTGCCTCTGTCTCGCTCAAAGGACACACGCATCACAGTGAAATATGAGAGTGCTGCGCCACCTGAGGAAATCTTTAAACATTTTGAGAGTTATGTTCTGTTGTAGGCCTCTCCAAACAGCAACAGGGTCATTGAGAACTATTTTTGTAAATTATTTGTATACATGCCCATGGCTTCCTTTATTGCTTTTCCAAAGCTGGATTTGGCCATTCTGTAGACATCTCTGTCCCCACTCCTGAATGCTTCCTGCTTTGCCAAATGCAGGTATCTGAGCTTAAGCATGATCCAGGGTTTATCTTGTTTTAACTCAACCTGGTCCTGGTCGGTACACAGCTGTCCTCACAGAAACTGATGTAAGACATATCAACGCCTGTATATTCATACAGACTGTTAGTGGCAGAAAATGTCTCAATCAGTGCAGTCCAGACACGAATGCAGAGCCTCTGTTGCTTCACTTCCCCACATTTTTGACTACTGCACAACATGCTTTGTTAGTTTTCGTTTTTGCCTGTATGTGGGTATCAGGTAGACCATGACGTGATCTAAGAGACCCAGAGCAGCTAGGGTCACGGTGTGATATGGATTATTGAATGTAGTGTAACAGTTATCCAGATTATTTTCCCCTCTGATCGGGATGCTTATATTTGGAGAGTTTGTGGCTTATATTACCTTTGTTAAAGTCACCCAGAACAATGACTAAAGGAGTTCAGGGAATGATCGCGCCACTCCAATTATCTGGTCGGCAGAGATGGCAAAAGTACACACTTCCAGTACTCAAGTAGAAGTACAGATACTTGTGTTAAAATGTACTTAAGTAAAAGTAAAAAAGTACAGGCTTGGCAATTTACTTAAAAGTATAAAAGTAAAAGTAGCCTTGCGAATGACAACCATTTTTTATGCAAAGCTACCTGGACCACACAAATGTTACTAGAGTGCAAGCTGAGAAACTTCTGTGGACATGTTAAAAAGGCTCTTTATGTGCCATTGCCTACATTTTAAATACAGTGCCTTGCGAAAGTATTCGGCCCCCTTGAACATTTCGACCTTATGCCACATTCCAGGCTTCAAACATAAAGATATAAAACTGTAATTTTTTGTAAAGAAGCAACAACAAGTGGGACACAATCATGAAGTGCAATGAAATTTACACATTCGGCAGAGTTATTCTTCATGCCTACTATGTCAAACATCTCTCTCAGATGGAAATGTCATGCTGCTTGTCTGACTAATCTATGGAATCTCTGTTTTCTTCATTTTCAATCATGTCGCCGTCCATAATACTATGCTAACGTTACAGCGATCAAGCCGCAATGAGGTGCCCCGAATGAATGCCGCCGAATCTGTCAGGTCGTCTTGTAGTGGTTCGTCAAATGCAACATATTTTCCCATCCAATTGAAAATTGAAGATCGGTATTGATGACGCGAGAAATAATAACGTAACTCCACTGAATATATTTGAAACTAAAGTAACGAGACAATTTTGTAAAATGTAAGGAGTAGAAAGTACCAATATTTATGTTAAAAATGTAAGGAGTAAAAGTAAAAAGTTGGCACAAAAATAAATAGTAAAGTAAAAATATCTGAAAAATCTACTTGAGTACAGTAACAAAGTATTTATCTCTGCTGGTCGGCTTGCTGCCATTTTGCTTCATGCACGTCGGCACTCGTGGAATGTAAACACAGACCAGAATAAATTGTGTGAATTCCCACGTGCTGTAGAAGGGCTTGCAATTAATAAGAATTCCATTATCTGGAGAACAGTACTGTAGGATAACCGATAAGTCATTTCCCCACCATTGTGGATATAGAAACATATTCCTCGTTCTTTCATTTTGCCCGAGGGATTTTTGTCTCAGTCCGCACGAAAGTGAGTAAAACAAGGCAATTGAGTCCGGTATAGCCATGTTTCCATAAAACCCGAAGCAGAAGATAAGGAGAGGTCTCTGTTTATCCCCAACAGCAAGAGAAGTTTGTCCAGTTTATTGCTGAGTGATCACACATTTGCGAGGGAAATTCCAGGTAGTGGAGTTGTAGTCTGCAGCAGCCTGTGTATACCAGCACCCCAGCTCATTTACCTATTTGGTGGCGTTTCAATACATGGTAAAGTGCAGTAGTACCTTTGAACAGAAAGTCAAGTAATTCCACAGATGTTGTGAAAAAACTTGGGAATAAATCCACCTAGTCGTTGATTCCCTAATGTTCAGATTCTCTACTCTTGTGAAAACAATCCAAGAATTGGCACAAAGAACTGATTTAACAGACAAAATAAGACAAAATGTTCCACACCAACACACCTAGGCAACCATCTGCGGTGCAATCAGGATTTAGATAGCAGGTGTTTTGCACATTCCACTTAGGTCATTGCAGCGGCCCTTACACTTTAGTGCCCTGAATAGTTATGGGCTTAGGTCCCGGGGCAGTGAGGAGAACCAGCCTGGTGATGGGGTCTGGCTCTCGGCCCAGAACCTGCCCCTTTGCCTGCCTTTCCGGAAGCTGGGTCCATGGTTTGTGGCCCCCTACAAAGTCCTGAGGAGAGTGAATAAGTTGACTTATAGATTGCAACTCCCTTCCACCATGCACATTAATCCCTATTTCCATGTCTCTCCTCATTCGTGTCCGCAGGGTCGTCCCATGGGTCGGGGTGTCCTGCAGCTGGAGAGGCACATAAGAGAGGGAGTACTGCTCCCTCTGCCTGCGTGCTAGAGATCTGGCGGTCGACGTCCCTGGCTTTCTAACATCACCGTTCCTCCCCGTGTCTTTAAACACAGCAAATATGCGCACAGCTGCCTTGTGTTCGTCCTCGTTATTATGTGTATTTATGTTATGTCTGCAGGTGTTCGTTATTGTTTTCCTGTTGAATGTTCTATGTTTTATGCTACTATGTTACTAAACAGAGTAGTACTGACTGCCTTGTGGGTGAGTAAAGAGCTGTATTTATCTTGCCTATGTAGATATTGTTTGCCTCTCATGGCATAGCCTTTTATTTCGGTGTTGTTAATGTTGCCTGTTTATGTTCTGTGACAACTGTTGGCCTGTATTTCATCAGCTGTTATTAAAGCTACAAAATAGCATGCAAATCCCACATCTGACTCCTCTCTTCCACACAACTGAACGTCACACATTGTAAAAAAAAAAAAGGGTTCCAAATGGGTACCTTAATTGTTCCCATAGAAAAACCCTATTGTCGATCCTTTGTGGAAAGCATTCTACATTAAACGAGAAAGGTTCTAACTAGTAAAAAAGGGTTCTTCAAAGGGTCCAATTAATGAAACTGCTGAAGATCCTTTTTAGATTAGCATATTGTTTTCGATGTGATATGTCATGCCTAAAAACAGCTCTTAGCCATGAGATATTGACCTTTTACCACACACCATTGTGCATTATTACTTACATACTTACATATTTCAAGTCTGAAATGAAAAATGTGAAATAAAAAATGTCAGAAGTAATTTTTACACTTCAAACACTGACATTGCATTTTTGCTGTCCAGGAATAAAATATTTAACAAGATGACATCTATAATAGCACAGACGAAATGTGTAACATACATTAATTACCTACCACCTACTAATCTTAGTTTTTTTACCCATTTGTCTACTATCCCAATTGGTCTCATTCGCACTAACCCTATCTTGTCAGCAGCTTCTCAACTTTTTTGGACAGATGTGGAATGTTAAAGAGCACTCATACTTTTAATCCAACCACATGACGCTGAGCTGGCTGATTCATTTTGTACTGCTCATCTAATACGGAAGCATTTCGGTCAGCTTTGGTTGCGAGATGATTACACTCCCCAACTATACTTCAGGGATTCGAGTATAGGTCATAGGTGCCCAATCTGCACACAAAGATTTTCAGGAGAGCGACATGGCAAGGTAGGTAAACCAACTTTTCTATGCCTTATCCCAGGCAGCGCTGCCATGTGTGTGACCTCCAGACTAAGTTGGAGAAGCCGTGGTCATATTTTGAACTAATGACCACCGCAACGTAGCTGTCATGCAAAGCAGCAACTCAGCCCAATATGCCACGTGGAGCCCTGAAGGTTTGTTTCCACTTTAACCAGTATGTACTAACACCTGAATGTTAGTCTTTTGGGGGCAATGCCTCTCTAAATTGACATTTGTGCTCCCTAATATATACGTAGTTGTAGAAAGTATAATAAATATCATCAACAAATGAAATAAACGAATGACTATTGATATGAATATAAATTTAAACAATTATTTTTTAGGAAATAAATAAATGATAATATATTGCCAGACCAGGTCTTTTGGCACTTTCAATTGCCAATTTAAACATGAAAGTAGCAAATGCAATGCATATGCTGACATGATATACAATTGGTACAATCAAGGTTAAAATTGATTTAGCGTTTCAGCTAGAGGAAGAAAAATCCCAGAGCTCAATAATGACACGATGAACAGCCTATGTGGTATTTCTTTTCATAGTATTGGAGATGAGGAAGCTTGTTTAGAAGGGACCACAGAAGATCTTTAGAACACTCGGGTCTAGTTTTGTCTATCTTCACTGTGCAGAAGATTTCAAGCTCAGCCAATACAAAATATACCATGGAAAACCAGGGCCAGTTCTAGCAGGGGGGAAATACTGTGCCTGGCAACACTATATTATGCAGGCAACACAAATGCTTTTTTATCAGAATAATAGATTTATTTAAATAAAGTAGCCAAATGCAATTGTAATCTGTGTGAAGAAATGCGATTGCAAAAAACATTTAACATGTTTTCAATAACAACTTGTCATTAAAAACAGTGTCTCATGTGAAAACATGATTACATTTGAAAACCATTCACTAGATAAACATGAACACGGACACCACCTATCTATGCAATGGATTAACAATGATTATTGTAATGAACTATTAGCACTATTATTTTGAAAAGAAAAATCAGAGTTTGTGTTGCCGGCATAATATAGTGTTGCCAGGCAAACCGTGTTTGCCCCCAGCTAGAACCTGCCCTGTGTAAAACAGTCAGGGCTAAGCAAAAACATTCCAGCTGTGACGACAAGCCCAGTGTGGGCTGGCGTACACCATACACCTATACCTTGACACCAGTCCGTGATCCCGGCTCTGGTGAAATTGCTATTGTTTAGTCACAACTGTAGAATGTGTCCATCCTCTATTTATTAGATTCAGATTGATGTCCCTCTGCTCATAATAGTATTTTACTAGCACTGTCCCCAGGTCTCCTTCTCCAGCAGTGGCACAGACATCACCTAACCCCCATTTCAACTCCATTTTATCCCCCTGCAGGTGGGTGTTTCAGTTCCAGCAGGCAGGTTTACACAGTGCTGGAGTTTCTGGAATGACAGATGTATTAATCCAGGGGGTTGATGGACAGGTCGTCTCATAGATCTTGACCCTACGTAACCTCTGGGGCCATCTGGTGATCAATAGCCTTGACTAAAGGTGATTGCCAATGCCCTAAGCCGTACGTTCTTTGCGTTTATGTGTTTTTATGTGTGGTTATGGACAATACCTAATTAAATGTATTGTCTATTGAATTGAATACAGTGGGGGATAAAAGACATCAATATGTGATCATGTTAAATAATCCTGTTAGATTTAGCTTAATGGAGGTAGTGGTGACCAGCCAGAAGTTTACAATTATTTTAAGAGCTAATTAACCAAGTGTAACTGTATTTTGATTTGTCATGCTATATCAAAATGTAACATTTCTAATATCACCTAAAATGTATAAAAAATTATTTTGTGCAGGAAATACAGGGACATTCCAAGTGTTTTCTTTAGGATGCAACGACATTAGGCACACTCAGGAATTGGACTATTCCAATTTCAAGATTGACTGGAACATGCATTGTCTCGGCTGGCTGGACTCATTAATCTTTCTTGCCTTCCTGCAACGACTAGGTGTATTTAAGAGGAGCCACTGAGGTCCCAATGACACATTCAGCTGAACATACAGATTCAGCCCCTGCAGAGCCATGCGGTCAGACACCTTTGAGTTGCAAAATCAGGCTGTAATGGAGCCTTGTCAGTATACTCTCAATAGAGCCTTTGTAGGACACTGTGAGGGCTCTCTGGGACAGGTCAAATCTCTTCAGCTTCCTGAAATTGTACAGTCCACACTCTGAGATGAACCCCAATGAATTTGAAGTCTGTGAACCTCTCCGTGTTGTCTCCTTTAGAGGTCGACCGATTATGATTTTTCAAGGCCGATACCGATTAACGATTATTGGAAGACCAAAAAAGCTGATACCGATTAATCGACCGATTATTATAATGATTTTTTTGAGGGGAAATAATGACATTACAACAATACTTTTAATATAACTTCTTAATATAATACACAAAATTGTTTCAGATCTCAAATAAGTATAATAAATTATTTAAATTTGTTCTAACAAAATGCCAAACAAATGGCAAAACACATAGTAGGCATAGTACGATTTCTATTACATACAACTTTTCCTATTAAATCTGTTTTGTAAAAAAACCCTTGCTATCTAATTGTAACACTAGAGGAAGTGGTTTCTCGCCATAATAAGTAACGGCCATAATCGGCGAGCAAAAATTACAACTAATAATTATTTTAAAAAACCCATAATCGGCCATAATTAATCGGCCAGTCCGATTAATTAACCAACCTCTAGTCTCCTTAATGTGGATTTGTGTGTGCTTAGCCTTGTTCACCCTGTAGTTCAACAAAGTTATTTTGTTTTTTTTTACATAAAGAAACAGGATATTTACATAGCACCATGCAGTTAGTGTAATAACCACCTGTCTGTAGGTTG
>JACXGM010035932.1:0-11619 GCA_016801145.1 Umbra pygmaea | reverse complement strand
GGTTACACATCAGAGAATACACACTGGAGAGAAGCCTTATGGTTGTGATCAGTGTGGGAAGAGATTTGCTGTATCAGGAAGCCTGGTTACACATCAGAGAATACACACTGGAGAGAAGCCTTATGGTTGTGACCAGTGTGGGAAGAGATATACTGTATCAGGAAGCCTGGTTAGACATCAGAGATTACACACTGGAGAGAAGCAGTATAGTTGTGATCAGTGTGGAAAGAGGTTTGCAAAATCAGTGGACCTTGTCACACATCAGAGAATACACACTGGAGAGAAGCCTTATGGTTGTGACCAGTGTGGGAAGAGATTTACTCTATCAGGAAGCCTGGTTACACATCAGAGATTACACACTGGAGAGAAGCAGTATAGTTGTGATCAGTGTGGAAAGAGGTTTGCAAAATCAGGGGACCTTGTCACACATCAGAGAATACACACTGGAGAGAAGCCTTATGGTTGTGACCAGTGTGGGAAGAGATTTGCTGCATCAGGAAGCCTGGTTAGACATCAGAGAATACACACTGGAGAGAAGCCTTATGGTTGTGGCCAGTGTGGGAAGAGATTTGCTGCATCAGGAAGACTGGTCACACATCAGAGAATACACACAGGAGACAAGCCTTATGGTTGTGATCAGTGTGGAAAGAGATTTACTGTATCAAGAAGCCTGGTTACACATCAGAGAATACACACAGAGGTAGGGTTGGGTACCAAATCCCGGTGCTAATATGGCACCGGTGCTTTAACGACCGGTATCTACTGGACCGAATAGCAAGTCTGAGTTCGGCGCCTCATTTTGTTGCCATTGATATGCCTGCGCTGTTCTCTGAAGCTCCGATACGGATGTTAGAAGCAACAGAAGCATCACTGCGCGTAACGCTAGTTAACACTACAATTAACAGCAGCTAACGTTAGCCTACCATTAGCTAGCAGCTGGATTAAACACGGTTAAAATGCTGACAGCTAAACAGTGTGAAGTGTGACTGTATTTTACTGTAGAGGATCCAACAGCAGAAGGTTTTTGGAAAAACAACACAAACGGTGCGTTCACTTAACATTGGTAGCCTCGCAGTGCATTCAAAGTTATTGTAAAATACCCTTTTCCAATCTGGTGGGTGTTTTTGTTTAACAGCCATTTACTAGTGAAATATTTTATTGTTATAAGTTATAGTTATTAGTATGTTATTAAATCATTCAATTTTGACCATATGGACTCAGCAATAAACAAGTCGTTCTTTAAATGTACAATATGTAACTTCTGCATAAAAAACAATCAAAAATCACTATAACCATGTTATATATATGTTTTAGTTGTGTACCTACAAGCCTAATGGTTGTCATCAGTGTGGAAAGAGATTTGCTTAATCAGGAGACCTGAGGCCTATACTACGAAGCAAGGTCAACATGCCCGGGATTTCTTTACATTCAGTGGCTTCACTAAACCTAACAACTGCCAGCAGCATAGAGCCCTGTATTGCACTGCTGGTTTGCTTATAAAGCTAAGCAGGGTCAGGCCTGGTTAGTCCCTGGATGGGAGACCAATGCTGCTGGAAGTGATGTTGGAGGGCCAGTAGGGGGCACTCTTCCTTCTGGTCTTAAGATCATTCCCAATCCCTCAGGCCGTTGCTGCAAATGAGAAAGTGTTCTCCGTTCACTTGCCTGGTAAAATAACAGTTAAAACAAAAATAACTGCGATCTAGATTTCACGAAGGTGGTTATAAATTAGTTGATACTGTATTAGAGATATTGAATCCAAATAGACTAACTCTAATGACAAATCAACTTCCTGAAAGATCAATAAAGCTGAGTGTGCCCCAAGAATGGACTGAGGATTGAAGTGTTACACTCAGTTTTAAACCCACAACATAATTTTATGCCAACCTTTTGGGGCGGTCTTTCCCGAACTTCCCAATATAACGTATTCTCTTACATCAGCTGGTCACCCCGTTTTGTTAATTATATGGGTGGACATTTATAGACAATAGTTATGTCATTCATTTTTGCCATGACACATTTCTAATTGTTTAAGTGAATAAGATTAGGTTGTTTAACAGCTTTTTGAAGGAAAGGAAATTGTTTGCTTAAATCAATGAAAACATGTAGAGCTACATTCAAAACAAGCTGGAACAATGTGTTGTATAAAGTGTGTGTGCTTGCAAGCAGCAGACTCATATGTAATACCTTTTATTTCAATTTTAAAGTAAGTAGTTGCCAATGGTGGGTTGCTAATTACTACGGGTCATATTTTTCTCATTTGTAACATTACAGTGAAACAGGGTGGAAATAAACATTTAACATATTCACCAAAAAAAATATTTATTTTCTCATTCTGATTGTTGTAGTAGTTTCCAATTGTGGGCTGTTACTTACTACAGGTCACGTTTTTTATATTTTTTCCAATATAATAAAGTCCATCAAATGTATTATACGTGTTTTTTATTGTACACTAAGTGTTCATATTCTGACAGATAATCAATCCTTACTGTAATATTTGAACAGAAAACATTAAATACTCTAGGTGAATTTCGTTTATCAAAATAACAGATCTATTCGGCATTTACCCGTAAAACATTAAAGTCCCAAATTACATGACCAAATGCGTGATGCATCACCCAGATTCATTCGATTACATAAACAAAATGACTTTGTCGTTTTTAATAAGTTAGCCTTGGCATGATTTACACCAACAACCTAAGGATGAGAAGTCATGTGCTCAATTGACTACACTACACATAACTGGCTAGAAAGCTGACCCAAAGCTTATCATTGAAATGATTTGCAATAATATTGAGTGTGCAGATTTCTTTTAAATATTTAAATGCCTAAATTGTTTTATGATACAGATCTATGCTATGGTACACGTTCAAAAAAAGTATTGGCTGTGAGCCAAACACAGCTCTTGAATTAACAACGGTTTATGCAAACCAATGCTACCTGGTGGGCAAAAAAAATATTTATTTATTTTTTAAAGCAACAGTGTTTGATGCAATGTGTATCAATATTTACCATGCAGTTTTAACAGTGAAGCTCTGTAAGTGCCGCCCCTCCCCTTGATACGCACTTTATCACTTCACTATCTGTACTTAATTGAGAGTGCATTTCACTTGCTTAAGTCAAAACGTCCCAAGAACAAGCAGAAACTGTAGACTAGTGGTTCCCAACCCTCTTCAAGCCTGGTTTGGCCCAATCCAGCTCAAATGAGGCCAGAGCTCAGGCCTGGTCCAATGTAACATAAATTAAACTGTCTCAAACAAAAAGCCTGATTAAAAAAAGAATGGTTATAGCATTGCTATAGCTACATTGTGTGGATAAAATGTTGAATATGTACTGGTGTGGAAAATAATAAAAAATACAAACTAAAAATAAAGTCTCATAATTATAGGTCTGAAAATTATATAAAAATAAGTGTTTGTTTAGTATGCTTCATTTAATTATTATGTTTAGAAATATGACAGGTCCTGCTTATTTTTTTTTGGTCTGAACTGTAGCCTTTACTTCTCCAGTCATCTAATAATAAAGCTGTTAATTGTTATTGTTTAATAAACAGACAGTTTATTTTTATTTTTTCTACTCTTCCAAATGGCCCTAAGCATTTAGCTATTATAGAAAATTTCTTAAGACTTGTAACATGAACCGACTGGTTTCAATGTCAAACTACAGTAACAAGGAAGACTCACCAGACTATTCATTTTTAGTATACTCCCAAATTAGGATGTTATTCTATATCTCTTAACTCTTTGGCCATGAGAGAAACAGCTAGGAATAATAAAAACTTAAAAGGATTAATACTGAACCCGTTTACATGTACATGGATATTTTGAATAACTGAGACATTTCCCTTTGTTTGTGCCCTTAGTTTGTGCCGTTTAGTTCACATGCAAACAGAGAATTCGCCTATGAAAACGATTTCTTCTAAAAACTCAGCTTGCACGTTTGCATATAAACTGAGAAACAGAGGCTTAGGCAGCTGACATCACAGAATGCTCCTGAACTTGCACCTGCGCCAAAAGTGCAATCTATGTTTACATTTTGTTTTTTACATACAAATCTTTGCATTGTACAGAGATAAGCAGTTCATTACCAGAATAAAGTTAAAATGAATTAAAAAGTCAAAATAAATGAAAATAATAATAATAAATAATATAAATACATAATGGTTAGGGGTTTTCTGTGAGCTTTAGTTCATCAGAGTGCAGAGCTTCTTTAGGATTTTTCTTCTTCATTGACTTCAGAGATAAAAATATAATGACCCAACTCTTTTATTAAAAGTGTAGAAGCGTGGTGGTGTTTTCACCCATCTACATTTATCTACATTACCAAAAATAATAAATTCTGTCTTTCATAAACAAATTTTCAAATTTAGGAAATAACCAGTAGTGCAAATCTTCCCAAAAGGCAGAAGCAAATTTACAATAAAAAATATATGTTCAGTTGTTTCAGTCTGTTCATTACAAAATGTAATCTAAGCCAAAACAATATCTTAGAAATTTTCCTGAAGGATAAGTGCCGTTAATAATTTTGAGGTACATTTCCTTAAAGGTACAATATGTAGTTTCCCAAAACAATTAAAAAGATGTACTTTGCATTAAAAAAGCAAACATCACTATACCTATATTATATATATTTCGTAATTGTGTACTTACATTATCCTAAATGTTTCCACCAACTTTCAAACCCAGAGAAATTTGTAATATAATTCAAAGACACAGGACGTTTCATTTTGTCTTCCGTCAATGGCGTCATATAACCTTTAACTGCTGTAGTTGCTCTAAGTTCCAGGGAACCGCCAAACATAAAGTGAATAAAGTTATAATATTATTATAATATATAATGATATTATAATATTATTGCTAGATTGGAAGGTTGTCATTGACGACGATAACAAAACCCATGATCCCACGCTACTTCCGGACATCATCCAAGTGAATCTTTTGCTATTGTTTTGATTGAGAGCCCCCTAGTGGCCAAAAACTACATATTGTACGTTTAAATCGGTTCCATAATGGTAAATTGAATATCATGTGATCTCACTAATTAAAACCAGGTTCAAATAGTCTAGATAATTTCGCGTGCATGCCATTCTTAAGAAGCCCTGATGGTGGAGCACGGATTCATCAATTTACCATGGCAAATAAGGGGAAAGAAAGAGCAGCGATGTTTCCCCACAACTAAGCAGTGTTTGCTTCTCAAGACATATGAAGAATTTAAACATATGATTACCAAAAAGGGGAATACCGCAGCAATTAATCAAACAAAAGAGAAAGGCTGGCAAGAAATGGCTGATCTTCTAAATGAGTAAGTAGCAACTAATTGGAAATGTACATTACTATATTCAATGAAAGTGAAATTAAATATTTGTCACAATTCATTTTCAATGTACATGCAATTCCATCTTTGTCACCATTTGTGACAAATAAATAAACTTTGAAATCTGACTCCCTAACCACTGAGCCATCTGATGCCCCACCCATCTTTTCTTCAGTGTCTTGCGTGTGTCTTGCGTGTGTCTTGCGTGTGTCTTGCGTGTGTCTTGCGTGTGTCTTGCGTGTGTCTTGCGTGTGTCTTGCGTGTGTCGTGCGTGTCGTGCGTGTGTCGTGCGTGTGTCGTGCGTGTGTCGTGCGTGTGTCGTGCGTGTGTCGTGCGTGTGTCGTGCGTGTGTCGTGCGTGTGTCGTGCGTGTGTCGTGCGTGTGTCGTGCGTGTGTCGTGCGTGTGTCTTGCGTGTGTTGTGCGGATAATGACTAACTTTGACAGCAGCAATTTAAGTGAGGAGAAAAGAACATGGCAGCAGGTGAAAATATTGTTATCCATTCCACCTAGTATAAGTAATGACTACATAAAAGGTGTGTTTTTAATTTGTTTATTTTATGTTTTAGTCTTGCATTCCTAACCAAATCTCTTCGTTTCATAGTGATGCCAAATTCTGTGTGCTTGCTGCATCCACCAGACATACTGAACGCTGAGAGTATGACATAGTGTAAAGCACTGATTTATTGTCAAGTGGTGATTTATTAATCTGAGGTTGAAGGCCCATCCACAGGTGAGGAGGATGAATGCATCAGTATCTTCAAGGAGGCCTGAGGTAGGCACAGGTTTGCACATTATACACTGCTCAAAAAAAAGGGAATACTAAGATAACACATCCTAGATCTGAATGAATGAACTAATCGTATGAAATACTTTCGTCTTTACATAGTTGAATGTCCTGACAACAAAATCACACAAAAATGATCAATGGAAATCAAATTTATCAACCCATGGAGGTCTGGATATGGAGTCACACAAAATCAAAGTAGAAAGCCACACTACAGGCTGATCCAACTTTGATGTAATGTCCTTAAAACAAGTCAAAATGAGGCTCAGTACTGTGTGGCCTCTGCGTGCCCTAATGACCTCCCTACAACACCTGGGCATGCTCCTGATGATCTTTAGGGAGCATATGTATCAAACTCTAGTGGCTAACAACACTTTGTATGAACATTTGGACTATTAAACAAAGATAAAGATAATACTTGTGTAACTAGGTGAAAAACAGCCACAGCGTACAGCCTAAAACACACCGATTTGCAGTGTTTCTAAAACACAAACAGTTCAGATTGAACTTGCAAAGACCATGATAGAAATAACTTTTAATGCCAACATGCCTTTCACATAAAACAAGCTGTAATGATTCCGGAGTGGATGGTGCCTTTATTCCAATGAAAGTTGCTCTAAAGCTCATGAATCAAACATGGAGCTCCAAAATACTCGGATCTTCCACGTTGTGCGGCCCAACACACGTTGCACACTAGCAACAGTTTGTGTTGTCGTAGCATCCGGTAGCAAAAATGTGCATTCACGAGCTTCTGTTTGGCTTCTCTCGTGTCTCTTACAAGTTTAGTTTGTTCATGGGTATACGTGGTGAACTCATGAACTTGCCGTTTCATAGTGTAAAAATATTCACTAACGTTAAAAATTGTGTTTTCGTTGTTCCTGATCGTTTAAATGCTTATCTAAGTTAATGAAGGATGTATTTAGACAACCAAGGAAATGTAATCATTGTGTCATGCTACCAGGGGCGGTTCTACTCTGGGGCCTACAGGGGCCAGTGCCCCTGTAAAAATGGCCCTGGCCCCCTCTGTGGCCCTGGCCCCCCCTGTGGCCCTGGCCCCCCCTGTGGCCCCCCTGAGCTGACTGAATAATAAAAAGAAAATTAAAATAATTGATCAATTTATTACGATTTTATGCGCTAGTGCCAAAATGTGCCCCTCTGATTAAACACTGGCCCCACCTTGGCCCCCCAGTAAAATTTGTCTAGAACCACCACTGCATGCTACTAGCTTGATACTAGCTAGATGCTAGCTACTGGGTTAGCTTGCAGTTTAGTGAACAGAGCTTCTCTTAATACATCCATGGCTTCATCCCTAATCCAAGTTACAGGCTTTACAGCATATATCCCTCAGATCCATCATAAGATGAGTGTTAAACATGGATATATTAAGAGAAACCCTAAACCTATCTGATGCTTTTTACAAGTTACATGTACTCCCAACATTTTTGTAATTAAAAAGTTGACTTTTTAAGTTTCATGAAAGTTTTTTCATGACTCTGACAGGCTTTTAGGGCTTAATTCAGTGTTACCAGGCTTCACCATTCTTACTCAAAACAATAGTCACAAAACAATATTTATGGGAGCAAAAAAAACTATTACAGGGACATTTCTAGAAGGGTGTAAATCTGTTGTAAAAATTCTGGGACATGTACTTTGTGAAACCCCACTAGAGAGAAAGGAGGAAACTATCAATAAAAGAAAAAAGGAATTGAAAAAAGTGTAGGACAAACAAAATCTACATCCGATATGGGAAAGAAAAACTAAATACACAACACAGGTGGGTGAGGCTGGGGAAGATGAGTGGAGGCAAGAGAGGAAAAGGTAAGAATAGTTACATAAATAGGTGGAGACATATCATTACACAAAGAGGGGTGCCCTGTCATGTAAAAAAATTGTTTTTATTGTAAAAAAAAATGAAATCCTCAAGGGAATGTGCCATGGTACTTAAAAAAATCCTACATTTTTTAAATGAACTCTGTCTCTTATAAGTATGCTAGGGCAGTCAAACATGGCAAGGACGCCTTACACTGTCTCCACCCAAATCCCTGACATATTTGCCCATCTCTCTGTTCACCCACATTCTGGTCTTGTTGATCTTTCCCGGATCTGCTTTCCTCCGGTGACGTCTCTTATTGATGGAAGAGAGAAGGATCTTCATCTTGGGAAAGATGCCATGGAGGTGCAACAGGTCCTGCTTCATCACTGTGACAAGCTCCACACCTTTGAAGTTGCCAAAGTCATTGCCGCCACAGCGAATGACTGATGAAAAAAGGGAAGAAGATTCCTCCATCTCAGACCACCGCAGCCAAACTACCACACATGGCCATCCAGTCCCAGGTTCCTCCCTGTGGTGTGTCTGGCTCTCTCTTCCCCACGTCGGATCTAGCTGTTGCCTATCAGCCACACTTTCCGACCTAGATATTATTAAATATTGGATTATAAAAAATGTACTTTGTCATCTTTTTAACACAAAAATGGTTTATTAAGCTCTCATATACATTTTATATTGTGTAAAGGACTATAGCATAACAGGTACTAATCATACCCTCAAGTAATACAGGAGTTATGATAATTTAATGCAGGATGTATAATTAATTACTGTGGCTCATAAAGTAATGATAAGGTCAGTGACTTCAGTTCACAATCAATCAAGTGTTATTTGCCATATAGGGATAAGAGGGCCAGAGTAAATAGTAGGACCACAACTATATCCAGGCCAGCAGAGTAGATGTGATAATATAACATGGACCTAATGTATTATTATCTTAATATTAGAATAGAGATATAAGCTGCCAGCAATACTAACTCTGTGGCTGAAGCTAGGGCAGACTATTTAATGTGACAGCATGTACTGAAGGACCAAGCCTAGTAGGTGAGAAACAATTAACATACATACACAAAATATGTGAGAGGAAAGCAGTTTCCAGAACAGTTGAAACAATCAGCTTTAGCTAAAACCACATGGTCTGTGCATCAGCCAAGCTAAATTGATGCGGAACGTAAGCACAGTGACCAGACGCGGATTAATGCACAGGCTTGCCTAGGCTGCAGCCTAGGGGCCCCACGTGTGCAGGGGCCTCGGATTGGCCAACCAAATTTTGTTTATTTAAAATTTACTGCAGCGCGAACAAAAGAGACCCTAATAGCTTGTTTGCGTATGACGTCAAGTCACTGCGTTGCCATGGCGCAAAATACAGATGGAGGGCATGAAGTGATTTGCTACATTTAGGAAGCACTATAACAAACAAAAAAATGCCTATGTTTTGCGTCGTATATGGTTGCTCAAATCGATCAAACCGAGAAACCACAAGGAGTTTTTATTGTGTACCAAAGGTTGTTGTTCATAAGGGGGAAAAATGCCAGAAAAACGCCGGAAGAAATGGCTTGCAAACCTACGTCTACGGTCGGGAGTAATAGAATCGAAAATGCCCGTGTGTGCAGTGATCACTTCGTCAAGGGTGAGTTAACACAACTTATGTGGCTATGTTTGTGTAACGTACCAGTTGTATTTTGTTTGGTTCATCCGTGCACTGGCGATAGTTTTAAAACAATAAATAGAACAAGCAAAACGTACTAACAGCTAACAGTTAAATACAGGCGAAATTAACTAAAGCATCTGTACCTACTGTACCACTGGGCAAACTACGGCCCGCGGGCCAGATGCGGCCCGCCGGGCGTTTTTACCCTCCACAGTCTCCCGCGATTGTATCGCGATTATCTCGCGAACCGTATATGCCAGCAACTAACGCTTGGTAACGTTGGAAAGATGAAGATTAGCCGAAAAGAATGAGTGTTGGCTCATCCATGTGAGAGCCGGAGCTATCGCGCCTCGAAGTTGGTGATGTTTTTTTTACTTTTGCCTTTTTTACTAAACACATTGAAGACAGGAAGTAGGACGTGAAAATGACAAAATAGTAATGGTGCAATGATATAGGATATCATCCTGCACAATACCAACATGGTACCAATATGGTTGGAAAGAGGGGGTTCCGCTGATAAAATATTGCCAATGCAAATAATAAGGAGTGGTTCGTCCATGTGGTTTAATGACAGCCGGAGATATCGCGTCACAAAGTTGGGTACTTTTCACTGACTATATTTGGTAAACTAAAAACATTACAGTCAAACAAGGAAATGGTGTAACAAAATTAGGATACGCATGTAACTGTGTGGGGGGCGGTGTCAATTTAATTTATTAACATTTCCTCTTTTTCATGCATCGCTATAAAATGCGGCCCTTCACTTGGTTTCAAAAGCTCAATGTGGCCCTCAAGCAAAAATAATTGCCCACATCTGATTTAGACCTACAAAGAGCTATTCATTAACATTGGCAACACAACAGTTGTGGTGTAAAGAACAAAACCAAAGTTTCCACACGTCAACATTGTGCACAAATTAAAATTCAATATGCAATGCAAGCTCTAGGTTATGTTACAATAGAAAATCCATTGACCCAATACTTTGACTAAAGGAAAGAAAAATTTGCTGCATGTCATCCCTTCTCTCCCTCACTCCCGCATTTAGTGGCTCTCTTCAGCTGTTATGAACAATTCTGAATTGTTTGGTTCATGTGACAATAAATACTTTAGACTTTGAACTTGAATTATTTAAAGGCAAAAAAGCGTAATGAAAAAATATTATTCCTGGACAGTACTATGTTACTCAATAATTTCTTAAGCTTTATCTATACACACTTTCATCCAAATTAAACATGAGTGTAATAATGTAGCACTTAGGGAAGTTGAATGCGCAGGTGTAGCAACTAAAATCAGGGGTGAGGAGTAGACAATCAACTAAGGTGTTTATAGTATCAATTTTGTGGGTTTTTGAGTTGGTTGGATAGTAGATGGACGATAGTGAGCCAGAATACATAGTGAAGAGAGAGAGTGTGTCACTGAGTGTTTATTGTAACCCACACTGCCCACAAACATGCATTTCAGCAACAGCTGGAGGAACATCCATATGCTGAAAGACTCCAGAAGCTCCAAAGAATGCAGAGATGTGTGAGTAAACCTCCACAAATTACACCCTAAATTATGCATTTCAGAAGTAACTGTGATTGATTGTCATTTATATTTTACAGTAATCAGAGAGCTATGGACAGGAGGACGTAAAGAGACCTTGTAAAGGCCACTCTAAAATGTGCAGTTATCAGCCAGCTCCTCATATGGGGGCAAAAACAAAAGTGTTGCGTTTATATTTTTGTTCAGTGTAGTTACATTTCCATTGTGATTGTTTTGGGGCTGTTGAGGCAGAGGGTTATATCTGGTATTTTTTCCACTTACATCTCTGTTGATGTTAGTTTTGGTTGTAGTGTTTCTTGATCACAATTAAAGGGCTGATTCTAAGCACTGGGCCTTATGCTTGTTTGTATTTGTGTTTTGTCTGTAATGTTCAATTTCTCAGTTTATCTATGTGGTGTGGTGGTAATTGTCTTACTGTTGTGGTCCACCACTTGAAGCAATGTAAAGAAAACACTGTAATGTTGGCTGTCTCAATGTGTGTGTATGCCAGTTCACCATACTTG
>JACXGM010035931.1:0-11537 GCA_016801145.1 Umbra pygmaea | reverse complement strand
CCCGACCTCCACCCTAGCAAAAACTATGCTATTTACATGCTACGTCATGATCTACTAATGTTCATATTGAACGTTATTCGAGTGTTCAATTTAGTTCCCTACAAACGTAATTGACCCTCTCATACGTTCATATTTGACTAATTTCGGTTTTACAAAATAGTTCCCTCAGAACGTATTTAATGTGATTTAGGGCTGGAATTTAGCCATGACACAGGGATTGACACAGAAAAGATGGGACTCCACCCCCCCCTGAAAGGTGGGACTCCACACAGCAGATGTCCCATTCAATATTCTGGGGCATTGGGAATGATATTTAGACCAGACGGAAGAGTGCCCCCTACAGGCCCTTCACCCCCTACTGGCCCTTCAACACCACTTCTAGCAGCATTGGTCTCTCACCCAGGGACCGACCAGGCCCAAGCTTGCGTAGCGTTAGAAGCAAACCAGCAGTGGAATACAGGACGCTATGCTGCATAATGTCAATATCGGCCAGAAACTCTGAGGACTGTTTTCAGCATCTTGTTGAATCTATGCCACAAAGAATTAAGGCAAAAGGTGGTCCAAACCAGTACTAGCAGGGTGTACCTAAATTTGTTTGGGAGTGTCGTCAATTTAAACTACTAGCACACAAAACAATTGATAACTTTTATATATATTGCAGGGATGTGCAGTGAGGGCAAAACTGGGTAGGCTCAGGCATAACTAAAGTCTTCATGAAACTGCGAAGGGAATTAATTTGATTTTAAACTGTGTGCACAATTATTAGGCAAGTTGTATTATTGAGGATTACATTTATTATTGAACAACCTGAATGTTTAAGAAAGTAAAAGTGAGGTTTTGGCTTTCTTTGGAAAATACCTGTGTGCACAAATGTTGGGCAAATAGTAGTGTACAGAATTATTATGCAACTAAATGAAAAATGAAAGGTTTCCATCTCACTTGTTGATTTTCATCTGTTAAAGTAAAAATAATAAACAAACAACTCAAAATGTACAAGTAAATATTTCTGACAAAACACATCAGTGACCAATGTAGCCACCCTTCTTTTCAATAAAAGTCATAAGCCTTCCATTCATGGAGTGCAATTATTTTTGAACCACTGCTTGAAAAAAGTGCGTTCTACAAACTGGCAGTAGGTTTGAGAGTTGAGTTCATCTTCAACCCGAAAAGGTACAACTAGCTAATCTTTAATAATTCCAGCCATTGGTGGCGGCAGACCATTTTTAGGGGGGCTTCAGTCCCAGTGTTTTCACCTCAGTCCCCCTGAAAAGTAAATTATTTTTTGAAATCCATTTTATTCCCTTGTTTTTGTGAAAGCAGCAGCAGTAAACAACCAGAACTTTCCTATCATCAAAGATTTTCTGTAGTAAGACTTCACTCTTCATTTTTTAAGCGGAAACTACCACTTATATAGGCATACACTGTGAAGATCATGACTGAAAATTAATAGTGGAGACATCTTTCAATGTTTTTTGAGTGTTCACGTGTGGAGATGGAGTTGAATGCTGCAGAGTGCAGATGCTGTATATGTGGATGTCACAAAAGTAAGCTATTGTAACACCCAAACAGGTATTTTAATGTTAAAGAAAAGTATTGGCACTATTTGCTAAATCAATGCTGTTGATTTATTTTACAAACAAAAACAAGTTATTGCTTGGTAGCTACATAGAGTCAACTCTTACTCAGTGCACGTGAGACACACACTGTAAAACGTGAGACATCTCTCTACTCTATAAAATGAAGGCAACAAAGTGACAAGCAATTTCATTAGTTAAATTTTACTCAATAAAATTGTGTTTGGTTATAGTTCACTTAATTTTGTTGAGTAATATTTAACTTATAAAATTGCTTGTAACTTTGTTTCCTTAAGTTTATTGAGTAGAGAGGTGTCTCACTTTTTACAGTGCACGCATTTGATTGGTTTCAAACGCTCACATGCCACTGTGAAACCATTCAAATGCATGTCTCACGGGCACTGCGTGGGAGTTGGCAGCTATGTAGCTAATAACAATCCAGTAGCTATAACAGTAGATAGGCCCACAGACACTAGCTAGCTGTAAATTCCACATAGTTAACATTAGCTAGCTAAAGTTACAGTGTGACTGGTCAATGTCTCGTAGCTAAACGTTTGAAAATGTAGCCTAAATAATTTTTTTTCAAATGTGGGCAAACATAAGAGTAGAAGCCAGGTGAGAGTGTACAGTACTAAATAGCCGAAGTGACTGACAACAGTTTCTCAGATACACTGGTCAAATTAATGGCACACTGATTTCCCCATCCCCCAACTAACAAATTTAATCAGTTGTATTTGATATTAGATCTTATTTGATATTAGATCTTATATTTAGTAAAGGATGTAGATGTTTTGCTTTATTCAGACCGCTTCCTCTCTAGATTTTTGTCTATAGAAATTCATCAAGGTCACATTAAATGTACAAAAATGAATATTATAACTGTTGGGAATGATAGATTTATAAGGACTTTTTCACAAATGGCCGCGAAGACCAATTTGCAGCAGCATGAACATTTTAACACTTCCATAATTAAATGTTTTTACTATGTCTAATTAAATTAACTTTTGTGAATGACGGGATTAATTTCTATCTAAACACATAAACATGTATATTCCTAGGTGTTTTAAAATGTTTAATCAGTAATGTAGATGTGTGTGTGTGTGTGTGTGTGTGTGTGTGTGTGTGTGTGTGTGTGTGTGTGTGTGTGTGTGTGTGTGTGTGTGTGTGTGTGTGTGTATATATATATTGTATATACAGTATATTCTGACATCTGAATGTCGCAGCAGAAATCGAGCCTCATCAGACCAGGCAAATTTTTTCCAATCTTCTATTGTCCAATTGCGGAGGAGTTGTAGCCTCAGTTTCCTGTTCTTAGCTGACAGGAGTGGCACCTGGTGTGGTCTTCTGCTGCTGTAGCCCATCTGCTTCAAGGTTCAATATGTTGTGTATTCAGACATGCTGTTCTGCATACTTTGGTTGTAACCTGGTTGAGTTACTGTTTTCTATCAGCTCAAACCAGTCTGGCCATTCTCCTCTGACCTCTGGCATCAACAAAGCATTTTTACCCAGAGAACTGCCGCTCACTGGATATTTGTTATTTTTTTGTACCATTCTCTGTAACCTCTAGAGATTGTGTGGGAAAATCCCAGTAGATCAGCACTTTCTGGAATACTTAAACCAGCCCGTCAGGCACACACAACCATGCCACGTTCAAAGTCCCCTACTGTAAATCAACTTTCTTCCCCATTCTGATGCTTGGTTTGAACTTCAGCAGATCACCTTGATCATGTCTACATGCCTAAATGCATTGACTTGTAGAGTTATACTTGTTATGTACAATTGTTTGTATGTTTATGTTTGTCAGTACAAAGAAGAGGAGAACCATGTGAGAGTCAGTAGGTAGTCTTGGTGTTTCACAAACAGCAGCTGTATTGCCCACATTGTTTGCAGTACACCCAAATTTATATTCCTCATTAAACTATGATTATATATTCAACTTTCCCACAATCTTATTGTTCATTCAGGTTTTAAGTCCCGTTTTTTTGTCCTTGGTGGTGCTGTGGCTTTTATGAAAGCATAGGTTGTTTCACAGTCTTTAGTTGTCACCTTCATAGACACATTTTAAAAATCATTTAGACCTGTTTTTCACAACAGTTAGAGCCAGTATTGTTAGTTTGCCAGTTTAAGAGCAGCCATGGTCGTGGTGTTTTTAAATTAGGGAATGTAACAGGTAATTGATGAATTACATGCATTTTGGACTCTCTTATTGGGCCTAAGCCCCCGTAAGTGTCAATTTCTAAAATCGCTCCTGATACCAGCCCTTACCAGTACCCCACCTCCACCTTGCTGGCGTCGAAGTGGAGCTCTGTGCCTGTTACTGATCCAGCCACAGGCCCATCCATCTGGTTCGTCAAGAGTCACTCTCATCTCATCAGTTAATAAAACCATTAAAAAATCTGTCTTCAGATATTTATTGGCCCAGTCTTCATGTTTCAACTTGTGTCTTGTTCAGTTTTGGTTGGGTTTCAGCTATCCCTTCTTTGGCCATGTCTCTGAGCATTGAACACCTTGTACTTCTGAGCACTCCAGGTAGGTTGCAGTTCTGGAAGATGACAGCACTGGAGGAAAATAGACCTCAACAGTCCCGCCCACAGCCGACTCCGGAAGTAAGAATACCATACATTTTCTCCATTGACAATTCGAGTACAAGCCATTAAATCGTAACTGTCGATGGTAGACTTGAAACCAGCCAAGACATGACTAAGCAATTGTATATGCTCATATAGACGCCAAACGTTAATGGGGCACCAACCTCGTTTTTAGATAAATGTCTTTTATTCGTGATGTCTTGGATAAGTACTTCATTACCCACAATCCTAAACCAGCAGTGATGCCTCTGATTAGTGGAATTCCATGATGTCATGGAGACAAACTTGCGGTTACCATGGAAATATTTACTGAGCCCGCGAAAAAGTTTTGCGTTTCCAACTCTGGCAGGCTGCCTGAGCCGTACACCTGTGTCGTAGCAAAAAATATGGATAGTTAGAGAACTGTAAATATGTTTACTGAGCTGTAGATTACATCATATTTCAAGGATGAAATTGTGTAAGTGAAGTTAGCTAAAGTTAGGTAATTTAAAGTAATGTAAAGGCGGAAAGATAACACTAGCAATGTTTTATGGGATGAGTAGTTCCTTTGCTCGGAATAAAAATTATGTACACAGTCTTGTACCTTTGACTTTTTTGGATTTGCGGTTCATTTTTTCACTCAAAATTATATTTTGTATGCTTATGAGTCACGTCGTAGCTGGTTAGCCTAAGGCATGTTCTAAAACTCTTTATATAAATTTTTTTCCAGAAGTCAACCGGAGAAATTAATGGGAAATTTACTTCCGGAAACTAAGCTCTCTCGGACGAGGGGCGAGACTGTTGAGCTCTATGGGTTCCCATTTGAGTCTTTTTAAATGTTTGGCAGTTAATTTGTGTCTTTTCTCTCAACACATTTTTTGCGACCCTGTTGACTATTTACAACATAACGTTTGATGGTTCTGTGACCACACCCCAATATCTTAGCAATTTCAAGAGTGCTGCATCCTTCTGAAACACTTAACAATTTTTTACTTTTCTAAGTCAGGTTAATCTCCTTTTTGGCCCATTTTGCTTGAGGAACAGAAGCTGCCCAATAATTATGCACACCTTGATATACTGTAGACACACAGGTGTCAAACCGGTTCCACGGAGGGCCGAGTGTATGCTGGTTTTTGGTCTTTCCTTTCAATTAGAGCCCAATTAAGACGTAGACTGCCAGGTGAGGCGAGATCCTAACCAATTAGTGACATTCAATCATTCAGGTACAAAGTAAAAGCGAGAACCTGCAGACACTAGGCCCTTTGTGGATCTGGTTTGACACCCCTGCATGTAGAGTGTTGATCTGCTTAGGCCACACCCTCCCTCATTACACAAATACACATCACCTGTCTGATATGCTTAATTCCAATAAGAATTACAGTTTATACAGCTTGGAGTTGGAACATATGCATAATAATAATGATATAGTCAAAATACTGACTTGCCTAATAATGCTGCACAGAGTGTAATTCAAAGCTATGGATATTTAAACAATATACAGTATTTGCACCTGTGAGAAGTGAGTGATATTGGTACTGGGCACATTCAAATTGTCTACCTGGCCAAGATAAAAGTGCTGAGGTGCAAGAAGACATAAAGTTTTAAATGAATTACACAAGAAGAATAAAAATAAAGAATAAAAGATTTATTGGTATGTAAAATGGCATGGCAATATATTGTACTGTACAGTCAGTGCAAATAGAGTCTGAGATTAATCGGAATACAAAGTGGCAGTGCAAAAGTAACACTAGAGTAGGTAACATAATGAGCATGGCTATAAGAATGGTAGTATGCTAAATATACAAAGAGAGCTCTGCGGATGAATATTTGCAAGATGCATTAAGGGTTGAATTAGACCACTAGGGCATACATGGGCAAAGAGAGTCAGCATGTGCAGTGGTCTGACAGTAGTTTTGATATTAAAACTTAAAGGTATATAAATAAAGGCATTTAGGGGCACAGTGGACTTGAGCTTTAAGGATTGTTGCAGTTTATTCCAATCATTAGCATCAGAGAACTGGATGGAAAGGCAGCTGAAGGAGGTGCAGGCTTTTGTGGCAACCAGAGAGATATACCTACTTGAAAGCAGATTGAGAGTGGTTGATGCTCTGGGGATTAATGAGCTTAGGTAAAGTGGGTTTTTGCTAAGTACGGACTTATGAATGAGATGATACCAGTGAGTTTGGTGGCGGGTGTGTAGCAAGGGCCATTTGGCTAATGCATAGAGGTTGCAGTGATGGGTGTTATATGGAGCGTGACAAAACAAATATTGCTGCAGAATACAACACCTAATTGTAAGGATGGTCATTTTTACAAGGGCGTATTTGGCAGGAAGAGTGAAGGAGGCCTTGTTATGGAATAGAAAGTTGATCCTAGATTTAACTTTGGAGTGGACCTGGTTAATGTGGATCTGGAAGGAGAGTGAGGAGTCTAACCAGACCCCGAGGTATTTATAGGTGTCTATATATTTTAATTCAGAACTCAACATTGTCTTTTTGAAAGAAGTTCCTTTTTGTCGGCGAACAAATCAAGATAAATTGGCAACGAAGGATTTCCCAGACCAAATTTAAACATTCAACAGGTTTCTCCTGAGGGGGGGAAGTCCAACACCTGAGGACTTTCCAAAAATTGGTACGAAAAAAACCTGGCTAGCAGGCTGCAACGTAGCCAATGCATTATTCTGCTACCGCTGTCTACTCTTCACCCTGAACGTGGTATGTCAGACAGCACTGCTTGGACAGCATCTGTTGTAACAGACATGCCCCATCTCTCAGAAAAGATAAAGAAACATGAGTTGTCAAAGACACACATGGATAGCTGTTTTGGGGAGAGTAAACATTGCCACTTAACTGGATGAGGGATACAGGCTAGCTGTCTGTTGCCACTCTATTGAGCATCGCTTCAGTGGAGACGAATTTAGCGTAAGGACAGTGGCTACTAGCTGGAAATTATACGGCACAATTTCAATCATGTTTTAAGGGTCACAATATTGTCCTAGGTACAGATTTAACTGTATTTTAATTTTTTATTTTAAATCTATTTCTCCAAGTATTTACAAAATTACAAGATGCTACATTGGAGCTAGTAAGGCTACATCCAGCCAGCTCCAACTCCAAACCCCAGACAACTAACTAGTTAGCCAGTTAGCTGCTGATCGATTACTTTAACTCTTATATCGGACATTATTTCCAAACAAAAATTTTAGCTTGTGCAGCTTGGCAGGTCTAAGCAATGGGTAATAAGGATTTTGGTCAGGACATGAGTAGCGAGGCAGAGAGGCATGGCATTGGGCGCAGAGAGTGGGATGGAAAAGAACCACTAGTGGATTATTTGTTGTTGCAGCAATTCCAGAGTTTGGATTATGCAGAGAAGGTGAGGATCAAAACTGCTGGAAGACCAAACTCCACAGATTACATTTAACACAAATGACCAAGGTCGCCAGATAAAGTCAAATTTTAACATGGTCTGGAATGAGAAATATTCTTGGCTAACAGGCAGTCCTACAACTAAGAAATTGTATTGTTGGCCATGCCTTCTTCAAAGTTTAACATTTTATTCTGCAATAAAAAAAGAATTTGGATCTGCTAATAAAAAACACAACGTGTGTTGTGACCAAATTGGCGCCAATAGTAGACTGAAGCTGTGACAGCTCATCTTGGAATGCAAGAGGAACCATTTAGAGGACATGATGAGAGGCAGGAGTCTGCTAACAAGAGCAACTACAGGGAGTTGGTGGACTTGATTGCACACTATGATGCAGTATTAGCGGACCATATTGAAACTTCTAATGTGTTCTCTGGCTTGTCTAAAACCTCACTGTAGCAATTGTAATTTTAACATGCAAGAGAATTACCACCTTCTGGTAAAATAGCTGTTCTAGAAGTATTCTATTATGCAGTGGAAACTGTTGGTTGGTTACATTCTGCATTCTACTATGAAAGGTTATCTTTCCATGGAATGCTGTGTTCTAACATTTCTGGTGTCATGTTGAAATTTAAGACAACCTGATTCCGTGGATTACACCTTGAAACAGAACCAGCCAGCATGACAACTCCTAGGCGACCATGCACAAACCAATTGGACCAGAAACACTGTGCAAAAACTACATTGGGGACCCCCTCAGGACTGGGCCTGGGACAACAATCACAGTTGTCCCCCCCGTCAGCATCTCTGCACACACACATACATTTAGATTCCTTAAAATGTTAAGGGGAAGATTAAAATATAGAAACTGAATCTGGGAATTCTCACAGAATCACTATTTAATTAATATCTTGCTTCTCAGTCAGAATATTACTAACCTGGAGTCCCAGTCTCTGTCACAATAATCATATATGTGATGTTTTAGGCCTATTGGCAGACATCTATTTAAAATGTAGGCAATGGCACATAAAAAACTTTTTTAAATGTCCACGAAAGTTTCTCAGTTTTCACTCTAGTAACATTGTGTGATCCAGGTAGCTTTTGCATAAGAAATGGTTGTCATTCGCAAGGCTACTTTTAATTTGATACTTTAAGTAAATTGCTAAGGCTGTACTTTGTTACTTTTACTTGAGTAAAGAAGTTAAATCAGTACTTCTACTTTTACCAGAATATTTTTTGACACAATTATCTGTACTTCTACTTGAGTACTTGCCATCTCTGCCTCTGCTGTAGTTTCATACATTATTCCAGTGACATCACTGGGATACTAATTCACAAAATTACAGTTGGCGGTTATTTTAATATAAAATCGGAAAAATGACCTAGAAAATGATTTTGAGGTGTTTGAGGCGTGGAATTGGCTTTTAACATTTTTTTATTTCATGCACAACCAATAAAAATCTAACATAGGCTGAAAGTAACAAGCTAACGTTAACCGTATGGTTGCTACTTGGGTCAAATGGTTAGCTTGAACATTTTGTAAAGTGGTAAACAATTTACCCTAGGCTACTAAAACAAACACCAAATCTTAACCTGAACTGTTATAAGGTTTAGCAATTTATGCTAAAAGTTGATGGAAAGTTGGCAACCTACACGTTTCTCACCTTGACCTTTTTCTTCAGGTATGGATACATTTTCTGTACTGATCTCAACAGGTCTGGACAACTTACTGAGCAACCAATCAGAGGCAGGGTTGCCAACTTTGGGACTTTGGCTGGAGTGAGACTGTAAAATTTCAGTGCGCATGCGCTGATAAGATTTTTGATAACCCTAACCCTAATTTAAAAAATGTCAGTCCTTGTTTACTTAGTATAAACCCTGATTTATGCAAAAAATAAATAATAGAATGGAAATGCTTTTTCAAAATGTAATATTAATTAATTGATTGCACTATAAAATAAAGAGAGAGGTGATTAAATAACAAACATGTAAAACAATAACATCAAAACAAAAAAAATCTCAAAACAACAGCGACACATAATAGTTACTCAACACACAAGTTTCACAAATTAGGGCTGTTGTATGCCACAGTGGCAGTTTGGCCTGCTTCACTACTTCTGCAGGAGGTTCGTATCTGAAGCAGGGTTCAAGGCTGCTCATTTTCATTGTCATGATTGATGACAGGGTTCCATCAAGTGACAGTCTGTTCCTGTTGTCAGTCTTGTTTAGGCCAATAGCTGAAAAGGTTCGCTCAGCATCTGCATTTGAGTGTGGCAGGCTCAACACAATCTGGGCAACCAGATTTGGGGAATTTTTAAATGCCCGATACTTCAGACTTTCAAGGTATTTGTATAGGCGGTCCATCCTGTGGTACTCACCACCAGAGGCCTCATTTTTTTTAAGGGGGCACAGTGTGCACAAGACACGGAAACATGTGCCGACAAATACAGATATTAAAAGGAAAATCCACTTGGCTCAGAAATCTGACGCCTCTGCTCCCCACCCTTGTTTGTCCGGATGAGAAGCATCTCCCCAGATGGATGCTGGGATATCCTCCTCCTCCATCATTTGAAACTCCTGGAACTCATCATTCAGCTGGTCCTGCTCCCTTGGTTGTTTGTAGGGCAGGAGATCATTGAATCTAAACACAGATATTTAAGTGTCTTTGCAGCAGAAACAGAATGCCAATATCACACTACAGCCCATATGGTTGCATATATACCTATGAAAAAAAGTAAAGCACATCATCCAAGCTGGTATCCATTTTTTGTCTGAAGTAAACACATCTTGAATGCTCCAGCACAGGGTCATGTAGTGGGAATTTAGCTGTGGCATACTCGACTGCTTTGACAAAAAAGCTTCTGGCTGCAACATGGAACGTTTTGGAGACATCACCTGCTTCCATAAGGCGAATTAATCGTTGATATAAAGCCAACACCAAGCGGAGAATCTAAAAGGTATGTATGGATAATTTAGTGCTTAGAGTAACAGAAGACCTGCATACAATGCAAACATATATTCTATGTTGCATTGATTAGATGTTGGATTCAAGCACCATGTAAAAGCCTAATGGGAGAGGGAAATAATAAAAAGATCATCTTTATCATTGGACCCATCTGTCGACAGACTGAATGGTTTACTTCTCATGTTGGTCACCAGCTCGTTCAGCAAATAAGGACTAATTGCCTTGATGATGATGTTTTTGTTCTCGCTGAACAATATTTCTTGGCAAGAAAGCATTCTTTGAATAGCAGGCTGAGGTGATCTGCAAATGTTAATGGGATATTGTGGCTGACCAGGGTCAATGCCATTTTGACCTCTGCCCTTCTAGCCTGTTATGACACCCAGCCCAGTGACATGGACTCCATTTAAATATATATGTTATGTTTATGTTTTATCAGTGCATTGCATGATGTTTTTGGTTTTATGGTGCTGTCCCTTTAAGTGTGCTGACACCTCTCCTCAGTTTCATTGCTAGGATAGGGTTCAAGTTAGGTTATCCTGGTATCTTGTAGATCTGAGTGTTAATGACATTCAGCCATGTTCAATTAGTTAGTCAGTTAGTCCTACAAAAGCTGTGCCAAACTGCGGAGAGGTGTCGGTCATTATGATATGTTATATTATACGTTATGTTGTGTTTGAAGACGAACCAGGAGCTACATATTATCATGTAAGTTGGGACAAGTGAGTCGCTAGAGTTTGGAAGTTACTGTGTACACTCTGTACATTTACGTTAGCCATTCAGTGTCCATGCCGCTGTAAAGAGCACATAGGCTATATATGTATAGTTGTGTGCACTCGCTCCGGTGGTACCCTGCAACCTGATATCTTTTTTTTAACCTTTATTTAACCAGGTGGGCACGGTGAGAACAATTTCTCATTTAAAACGGCGACCTGGCCAAGATAAGGCAAAAAAGGTGCAAGTACAGACAGAGTTACACATAAATACAAATACACAAGTATTACACAAAGGCTACAATAAAGACAAAAGATAAAAAATACAGTTGAAATACAATCGAAATTGAACGAGGCA
>JACXGM010035930.1:0-11538 GCA_016801145.1 Umbra pygmaea | reverse complement strand
CTGTTCACTCTACCCAGGTTTTGGCTTATTACTGTTTTGTTAGTTTTTATTTCTGTACATTCTGCACTGTCGCTCATACAGTATGATCGACTAGCACTTTTGGACATACGCAATTCACTGGATACAGGTTATTTTTCCACTTACCGGAGCGATTGCTGCGACTCCACTTTCCTACCGTCGACTTGTTTACTCATACGCAGGCGGAGAAAGAAGCGGGGAAAACGTGCAGGAATTCTGTGCAGATCTCGGACGAGATACTGCAATCCACCGTTACCAAGCATTTTACTTGCAAATGTTCAATCACTGGACAACAAAATGGATGAACTTCACGCTCGGATTAACTTCCAGCGGGACATTGCTAACTGCTGCATGCTACCGTTCACTGAGACCTCCCACTATCCCGGACACGGCTGTTACGCCAGCTGGTTTTTCCATCTACCGGCAGGACAGAACCTTGGAGTCAGTTAAACCAAGAGGCGGAGGGGTTTGCATTATGATTAACTCCCGTTGGGGCTCGGATGCTGCAGTTATTTCAGCACACTGCTCACCGGACCTGGAGCTACTAACTGTAAACATACGCCCCTTCTATCTCCCCCGGGAGTTTTCGTCCGCTATAATCACAGCAGTCTACATACCCCCGCAGGCAGATAAAGCGCGCGCGCTTGAGGAAATATGGAATAATAAATGGCCTGGAGGACGCTCACCCTGAGTCTGTTTTATTGTTGTTGGAGACTTTAACAGGACAAACATGAAAAAAATGCTGCCCAAATTCCATCAGCACATTTCTTTTCACACTCGAGGTGACCAGACACTTGACCATTGTTATTCAACGATCCGTATTAGCTTTAAACCCATCCCCCGCCCTGCCTTTGGAAAGGCAGATCACATCTCCATTCTTCTCCTCCCAACCTACAAGCAACGTCTGAAACAGGAAAAAGCGGTTTTTCAAGCAGTCCAAAAATGGAGTGACCAAGCCATCACTACTCTTCAAGACTGCTTCGAAACCACAGACTGGGAAATGTTTCGTATTGCAGCTGGCGACAACATTGAATACACTGACTCTGTCACAGCATTCATCACCAAGTGCATAGATGATGTCGTTCCACGGGTCAATGTTAAGACCTTCCCCAACCAAAAGCCCTGGGTTAACGGTAATGTCCGTGCCAAGCTTGCAGCACGGTCCTCTGCCTATAACTCTGGGGACCTGGAGGTTCTGAGGAAGGCCAGATATGACCTACGGAAGGCCATCAGAGATGCTAAAAGAGGCTATAGGGATGAATTGGAGTCCAACAACAACAGCTCAGACCCAAGGCGCATGTGGTGTGGACTGCGGCAGATAACGGAGTACAAAGGGAGAAATAGCTGTGATGCCAACCCCCCCCGCCTCGCTCCCCAACAAACTTAACTCCTTCTTTGCACGGTTTGAGGGGGCCAACATCACTCCTGAGAAGCTAGCTGAGAACCCAGATGACTGCACTCTGTCTCTGGACATGGCTAGCAGAGGTATTCACCACCATATTCAACCTCTCCCTAACCCAGTCTGTAGTTCCCTCCTGCTTCAAGCAGGCCACCATTGTCCCGGTTCCCAAGAAACCTACCATCACCTGCCTAAATGACTACCACCCAGTAGCACTGACCTCCATCATCTATTTGTGGACTACAGCTCAGCATTTAACACTATTGTTCCTGCTAAGCTTATTCCCAAGCTCAGGACCCTGGGTTTTAACACCTCCCTGTGCAACTGGATCCTGGACTTCCTAACGAGCAGACCCCAGATTCTGAGAATGGGCAACCTCACCTCCTCCGCACTGACCCTGAGCACCGGAGACCCACAGGGCTGCATACTCAGTCCCCTCTTGTACGCCCTGTTCACATATGATTGTGTGGCCACACACAGTTCTAACATCATCATAAAGTTTGCTGACGACACAACCATCCTAGGTCTCATCACCCACAACGATGAAACCGCTTACAGAGAGGAGGTGAATGTCTTGGCTACCTGGTGCCAGAGCAACAACCTCTCTCTCAACGTCAGCACGACTAAGGAGATGATAGTGGACTTTAGGAAACGGCAGAGGGAGGGTCTTGACAACCTCTGCAACCTCTCCCGTCAGACAACCTCGGCAACAAAAACTGCCCAAAAGCGCCTATACTTCCTGAGGAGACTCAAGAAGTTTGGCATGTCTGCCAGGATTTTAACAATCTTCTACAGGTGCACCATTGAAAGCATCCTTTCAGGTTGCATTACAGCATGGTACGGCAGCTGCTCCGCTGCTGATCGCAAGGCCCTTCAGAGGGTGGTGAAGTCAGCGGAGCGCATCATAGGCTGCTGTCTCCCCTCCGTGCAAGGCATCTACCACAAGTGATGCCTGAGGAAAACACAGAATATCCTAAGAGACCACAGCCATCCAGACCGTGACCTTTTCTCACTGCTGCCATCTGGTAGACGTTACCGGAGCATCAAGACACAGACTACCAGATTAAAAAACAGTTTCTTTCTGCAGGCCATTCGGCTGCTCAACATGGAACATTGATCACAAATCACAAATCATTTCTTGAGCCCTGACATTCTCTGGGCACTTTATCCGCTCTACATCTGATGAGCATAACTCAATGTACCTTTAAAAGTAATTTTCCATGCCATATTTTATAATATTTATTACTTCTGCTGTCGTACACTCTCCGGAACACTGCTCAGTACATAGTGTATTATGTATTTTGTTATTATTATTATTATCTTTTTAAAATGTATTTATATTGTATATAACCTTTTTAAGCCCTCTGTGTAGATGTGTCAACCTTGTCAAAATAATTTCTCTGCATAGGATGATGTGATGTTATCCAATGCACATGACAAATAAACAACTTTGACTTCATCAGAATGCTTGATTTGCTGGCCTTGCCTGCTATTTGGAAAGTCTAAGAGTTGGTCGAAAGTGTGATTGAATGACCTGAAGAACATAGATCATGTGTGTGTAAAGAATGGGAAAAGCAAGGAACATATCAGTGCCCACATCAGATTCCAGCTTCTGGGAAAGCATCACATTGATGACGTAATGGATGAAGGTGAGTGTATTCAAACTGCTCAGCACACTGAAAACGTACAAAGAAACAGGGTTGTTCTTAAGCATGTTATTGACACAGCTGCATTTTTGGGGATGCAAGAATTATCTTTCAGGATGCATGATGAGACGGAATATTCCGCTAACAAGGTAATATTCCGCTACAAGAGCTTGCAGAAGTTATTTCTCGTTATGGTGCTTTACATGCTGAGCATATAGAAACCTTCACTGTCTTTTCTGGGATGTCAAAAATGATTCAGAATTATTTGATTACATGCATCTCATCATCTATAAAAAGTGATATTCAAAAAGAAATAGATGCAACTAATTATTTTGCATGGCAATTGGATGAAACAACTGACGTTAGTGGTCACTCACAGATATCAGTTATTGCCAGGTATATGGACGTGCAAGGCTTTATACAAGACATTTTTTTGGCTTTTTTGATTTGTCAAGTGAACAAGATGCACAGTCTGTTTTTGAGTTAGTGAACTTGGAAATGACTGAGTTTAACCACATGGAGAAACTTAAAGCTCAAATGTATAAGTCAGAGTGTAAAGTCCATTCCAAAAGTTTGGTTCTCATATTTATCAAGATTCTCAGAATTACTCATATTACACTGCCAAGACTTGACTTTTGAGACAAAGAATTCTTGGCTCAAAGCTGTCCTTAAAAGTTAGTTATCAAACATCTCAGTCCTACTTTAAGTGAAGTGTATGACTAAATCATAAATGTCAGTCTTAGAGCTGATTCACGACACTTTGCTGTGCCGCAAACAGGATTTTGGATGAGAACATAGGCAAGGACCAATCACTGAATAGATGTACTTGTTTAAGAATATGCTCAGATAAATTCACATTCAATGGTGACATTCCTATGAGGAGTTGACATTCAACACACATTTGACAATAAAGAACTTTCAGGAGAATCTATTATGATATACACATTGTAAATTAAAGATCAAAAAAAGTTTACCAACATGTTTTCCACTATTTTTGAATTACAACTTTCAAACCAGTGTGCTGTTAACTGACCTGCCTATATATGTATAACCTAGAGTTAATGATGTAATCATAGCCAACATGGATTCCAAAAGAAAACCGAACTGGAGGGAAGAAGTAACACTACTACTTGCTGAATTGGTCGAATTTCTGAGAGTAGAATGTGGAATCTGTACTTCGTGTGATACGATGTGCCCTGTGAAGGGGTACACCATTGAAACCTTACTTATCGCCTATATTAGGATACAGTGTTCTGTTAATAACTATGAAACAATTGTGTATGAATAGTTTACAAAATAGACTACCTGTAGTAGTTCATTTGGGCTTCTGTCAGTGTCATATGGAAAGAGATGAGCAGCCACCAACGTAAAGGGAATCTCCTATTAGATGACACTCCGGCAGCAAAATGTGCCTTTCAAACAACTGCTTCAGGCCACTTTCATTCAATATCTGCATGCAGGGGTAGACCCAGGCCATTTGGGTACCACATCCAAAATGTTGTAGTCTACATCAAACTCAAAGAGTATTGTACCTCTTCCTGTTTATATAAACATTCTCGTTGACCCTGGGAGCAATGATCTTTATATGAGTGCCATTGCCATCCATTGAGCCTACTACTCTTGGGAGGCTTGCTATTTGTATGAATTGTGTTTGCTTCTTTTGTATTATGTGGGGTGTTGTTGGGAAGTCAATGAAACGTGTGACAGTGTGGAGTTGTAAGTGCCATAATTGTTTCCATGACAATTTGGCTTATTCTTGGTTGTGATGGCCCAAATCATCAGCATTGCATTACTGCTTTTTCCTGTTGCAAGGAACGAAGCAAGCTTGGCTCCGCCCTCCTACGTACTTAATTTTCCTTCAGTACTCCATCTGGGTTTGTGGTATATTCACGGCTTTTCTACTGCCAATTTTTTGTCGCTCCAATCAGTGAACAGAGGGAGTGGCTGAGAACGATGAGGTCAATGTCCTGTGCTAGTTTGAGTTGTAGTATGTCACAACCAAACGTTAGCGATTGGTTATGGCAGATCCAGAGTGGCTCTGGGCAGATCCAATAGTTTTAAAATTCAACAGAGTACCTGCTTTCAAGGAAGTTAACGCTTGTCAATGGAGAGTGGCCAGACTCTGTACAAATGAAATGTACGTATGAGAGTCTGGTAGGACCAGGCTAGGACGAAGCATCATCACCACCTTCAATTCATCTGAAAATGCATTGCTGCGTAAAGTCACTGGTGAAATGACATCCCTCACTCAGTCGCTGACAAAGATGTTGCCTGCTCCAAACAATACTGTATAATGAACTGTGCATCTTCAAACAATTCAAAAACATTATTCCTCTCCTAAAAGATTTGCGCACGTCTGTGTCTCCTCAGTGCCATCACAAGCCCCTACTGGCAACTCCTAACCACTTGAGTGACCTCTCGAAGCTGTCTTAAATAACTGAGAGAGTAAGATTGATTCTTAGCTTTAGAGAAATTTGATAACTTGCTTTTATACATTAAGTTTGAGAGTAGGAGTAGATTTTGCGAATTCTCAACACTTAAGACTAAAATGGCACTTTGAGAAGCTTGATAAATACGGGCCCATATTTTCTTTGCAACACTATGAGGCCTCTCCACATGTTTTGCACGTCTACTAAGGCCACGTTTACAAACCGCTAGATTTCAGCAACATTCTCAAATCCACTCAAGCCAAAACAAAATAGTTTCCATAATGTTTGTATTTGCACTGTCATTTGTTTATTTTTTATTTTTTTATTTGATAGGGACAATGCTCATTTATTGATTAACAGATCATGAACAAGCCAGAGTTAGCTACAAGTGCTAGTTTCCATCTGTGTTCCCTATCCAGATCTTAACAGGCACCCTAAAATACAAAAGTCAATACAAATACACTATAAATTTAAGAAATCCAGTAGCAACTTAATTACCGTATAAAGTACAGCAAAAATAAATGAATAATAAATAAAAATAAAAGTAAAATATGTTTATGGGCCTAAGTATTCGGTGTATGGTTACAATTGTAATTGTAAAGAGGAGAGACTATTACACTCCCTTAACTCATTGGGCAGAATATTCCAAAAAAATTGTGGCTCTGACAGAAAAGGCTGTGCTTCCAATCCTACTTTTTCTGAATTGAAATATGCAGTCCCGTCTGGTGGTTGCTCTGGATACTCTTTTAACCTTATCTTTCTGTTTTATAAACTGGCACAGTGGTGGTGGAGCAAGCCTACGGAGTACCTTAAAAACAAGACAGGCATCAGCAAAGTTTCTGAAGTTTTCAAAGCTAAACATATTGGGGCCTATCTTACACCCAGCGCAATTGACTTTTCACAAAAACGCATGTATCATTCCTATCTTACACCTGACGCATATGGGACTTTTCCCTCTACAGACGCGCGTCGGTAAATTAGGGAATGAACTTGCGTTCGTAGGGCGGATCAGCGAAAAGAAGAGTCGTGTTCCGGCGCAAACGTTCCCTGGTGCTATCTTGCAGTCCCCGAAAACAATTCCGCCACTGAACAGGAAAAACCTGGTTTAAAGTCAGTGGCGTGTTATTCATATGCTATTTTAAGGGCGCATGCCTAACCATAATGTAATGTGTGCACAACGCGCATACACTTTGCTCCTCTCATCTACACAAATGCAGCAGTTCTTTATTATTGCAATACATAATTAGAAGGAAAAATATTACCACACGAGGAAGTCATTGTGGTGTCCGAAAATGTGAAAAATAGATATACATCTAGTGTACACATTTATTCAAATTATTCATAATGAATTATTTGCACTGATATACATCAACCTCAAGGGAACCCATTCAATCAACAAGTATACACACGTAATTTGCAATGCTAATAGTAAAATCACCCATGTCTTTACTCAGAATTACAAAGACATGGTTAATGATGACACAATTTATGATGCCAGCAAGTGCGTAAAATGCTGTTTAATCAAAAACACACACAAACACGCAGTGTAGCCTAATTGAACGAACATTTGGCATACTGAAAATGCACGTCAGGTGTTTGGATAGAACAGGTACACTACTCAAGTCGCAGCATTCTTTGTGGCTTGTTGTATTTTATGCAACATTTCCATGAATCATGAATGTGTTGATGACATTAATTAGGAAATATTAGAGGAATTCAGGAGATGTGATGTTTAAATGCGTGCCAGCCACTTAAATGCCCAGAAACGCAGAACGGGAGTGGAAAGCTTATTTGACAGAAGTGTAATCTCGGTCTAATGTTAGACTACATTGCAAAAATATTACCATGCATTCATAACCTTGTGGTTCAGTGAGAGTGAGTCCAAAACATCAGAAAGTAGGCTATGTCTTGTGACATTTCTTTATTTACATTTTGTAAAACCAAAAATCTATAGAAAATCGCTGTTATAATAGCAATACGCCATGGAACAAGCGCGCCTGCTCTTAAAGGGAATGTGAGATGACGATCTGATTGGTTTATTGCACGTTACGCCCAAACCACACCTATGACTAATGAAGCTACTTTAGACCTACCCATTTTAGATATGCGTTGGGCGCAAGAATCATTTATTCCGCCGGTAAAATAGCTACAGCGGCCGGGACCCTCCCACAATGTAACTTGAGTTTTGCGTTTGATACTTGCGTTTCAGATCGTTAAAATAGGGCCCATTGTGTTTTTAACCTATGTGACAATGATGATAGCTATTGCCCTCCATGATTCCAGACCGCAATCACATGTTTGTGGGTGTGTCTTTCAAAACGTTTTGAGCTGGGTGCCTGAGCACTTTGCTCAGAAACCAGCATAGCCCATTGACTTACATGTGAAGTATTCCCCTGCAATACATGCAATACAATATATGCTGCAAAGAACTAAGGCAGTTCTGATGGCAAAAGTTGCCAGCAGCGTTGCGCCCTGTATTCCACTGCTGGTTTGCTTCTGAAGCTAAGCAGGGTCGGGCCTGGTTGGCCCTTGGATGGAAGACCAATGCGGCTGGAAGTGGTGTTGGAGGAGAATAATAACAACAATACAAATGTTAACATTCTTAACATTGTAAGTAATCTTCTCATGTGTCTATTTGACAGCATAACAGTCTCAGATTGTTTAGTCTGGATGCAGACTTGTGTTTTTTTCCAGGACATATCCTGTCCTGCCCTGTGTGAAAGAGTGGAAAAAGCCTTGTTCTCTTCTATATGTTTAGTTACGTTTACTCAATAAATCGGTTCACAGGTATATAAGTAAGTATATAAGTGGTCCACAAGTACATGCAAGTGTAACTCAATAAATTGGTCCACAAGTACTGTATATAAGCAAGTATAAGTGGTCCACAAGTACATGCAAGTGTCCCATCATCCTCAGGTTTTTAAAACACCAGCCTGTTTCCCTCACATCCACCTCTAGAGTTTACAGCAGCCATGGTCGGTGGATCATAATTGGGTTCGTTCAGCTCGCATTACCGTCCGGACTGGGGTAAACGGAACGGTATCACACAATGGGTTTAATGTGCTGTTCCATTCACTCCAGTCCCAAAGGTAATGCGAGCCCGGCATCCCGAATTAAGTTCCATTCACTCTGATTCCGAACGTAATGCGAGCCCGGTGTCCCCAATTAAGATCCACCAACTGCGGCTGGTTAACAGAGAATGGTCCAAAAAATATGAAATATCCAGTGAGCAGTGGTTCCCTGGGCAAAAGTAATTTAATGGCAGAGGTCGAATGAGAATGGCCAGACTTGTTGGAGCTGATGAAAAGGCAACAGTAACGCAAATAACCTCTTGTTACAACCACAGGGTGCATCCGGTTTGGCAAATTGACACTAATGGGGAAGTGCCTTAAACCTGCATTCTATCTGAATTCCAGCTGGGGGCGATACGTCTGGTTGCAAAAGAGCTCAGTTTCTGTAATAGTCTATGACAATGAGAGACATAATATACTTGATTCATTACCTCAGTAAACATTATTATAATTAGTATATGGTCTCAATCGCTAGATTTAAGCCTTCTGCAATTAATCATGATGTTAATTTTTTGAATTATGGTCTCGTTGATTTTAAAATCGGCGATAAAGCAAAGGGGCGTTTAGGGCATGGTTATGGCATTCGTTTGTACGACAAGACACTCAAAGTTGACATTTCACTTTTTTTTCGGTAAGTAACGTTACATTTTGTTTTACATTATGTTTTAATACAGTTTTTCGTTAGCATCCCAATTAATATCTGTTAGATAGCTAGATGACTCCTCCCTCTCGTCTAAAATCGTCACATGCCCGTAACGGCAAATTCCATGACCCAAATCAGATCTTCAACAAACCAACGGGTGATGTCACACATGGCTCCATCCAGTAATTATACAATCTATGGTTACAACCAAGGTATGCAGAACAGCACCTCTGAACACACAACAGGTGGAACCTTGAAGCAGATGGGCTGAGTATACAATTTGCACGACCCACCACAATTTGACAATAGAAGATTGAAAAGATGATGCATGTTCTGATGAGTCACTATTTCTGTTGCAACATTCATATGGTAGGGTCAGAATTTGGCATAATAAGCATGGATCCATCCTGCCTTGCATCTGCGATTCAGGCTGATAGTGATGGGGCACCTTTGAGCATTGAACATTGTTTAAATTACACATTTTACCTGAGTAATGTTGCTAACCATGTCCATCCCTTTATGACCACAGTGTACCCATCTTCTAATGCAGGGTTCAGCAACTCCGGTCTTGGAGGGCCGAAACACTTCAGATTTTTTATTTTACCTAGTAGTTAATTCCAATCACCTGCTTTTCCAGGTATAAACCAGTCCCTTATTAGAAAGATAAGCCAAAAATCAGAAGTGTTTCAGCCCTCCAGGACCAGAGTTGCTGACCCCTGTTCTAATGTCTTCTTCCAGCAGGATAACGCGCCATGTTACAAAGCTCAACCAGATCTTTATCCAATCGAGCACTTTGGGATGTGGTGGAATGTGAGCTCTTAAGAGCGATGCCATAGGGCAACCAATTTTGGATCTTTTAAGAACCCATGTATTTAGGGATCTATAAAGAACATTTTCAGGCAAGGTGTTTTAGAGAACCATCATTGGGGTACCTTAGAACACCCAAAAATGGATTATGAAAGAACTTTTTATTGTTCTACATGGCAGTTCATCAACAATGCTTTCTTATTGATCCTGATTTGTTTTTAGAAAATCCTATATAAAATGGTTCTTGTTATATCCAATATTGGTTATAGGTAGATGTTAATTTTAATTGTTCTCTCTAATCCTATATTGGTTCTAATAAGACATAAATGTTTATGGTTCTAATGAGACTCATTATTGGTTCATAACATAACCTTTCATAAATTGTTCTCCTGAGATCTCATATTGGTTATTGAGAGATCTCATTATCAGTAGTTCTTCATATATCTCTAAACAGAATCAAACCTATATGTAATCGTTCATCATACCTATAGGTTTTAGGGAGACCTCTTTGTCAATAGTTCTTTATGGATCAAATATTAATTCTGACTGAAACATTTATCTAATTGTTCTTCATTAATCCCATATTGATTCCTAGAAGACCTTATTGTCTGGGGTCCGTTGAGAAAAAGTGTATATAATTTTGGAATGGAACCTATAGATAACTGTATACAACCTTAACAATTACATCATTCATGGAATGACATTCTTAAAGCTTTAAATAGAAAACAGACTCAATCAATCAATACAATTAACCTTTTGACAAGAAGTAACAAAGTGCTTACAAAGACACCCATGCAAAGCGTAAGCAATGATAAGAAACTGAAGTGGCTAGAATGAACCTTCTGGTAGGGTTGGAACCTTTGCAGAAACCTAGAGACCAGCAAGACTGAAGGGTGACCTGTCCTCTTCTGGATGTGCTGGTGGAGATTATAAAAGTATGTAAAGTTATTTCATTAATGTTTTTACACATTGAAATAACCAGTGACTCAGTGAATACCGGTGGGCCGTGGTCAGTCTTTATTAATGTATTTACACATTGAAATTACCAGTGACTCAGTGAATACAGGTGGGCTGAGGACAAAGACTTCATTGATGTATTTACACATAGAAATGACCAGTGACACAGTGAATACAGGTGGGCTGTGGACAAAGTCTTCATTAATGTATTTACACATTGAAATTACAGTACCAGTGACTCAGTGAATACAGGTGGGCTGTGGACAAAGTCTTCATTAATGTATTTACACATTGAAATTACCAGTGACTCAGTGAATACAGGTGGGCTGAGGACAAAGACTTCATTGATGTATTTACACATAGAAATGACCAGTGACTCAGTGAATACAGGTGGGCTGAGGACAAAGTCTTCATTAATGTATTTACACATTGAAATTACAGTACCAGCGACTCAGTGAATACAGGAAGGCTGTGGACAAAGTCTTCATTAATGTATTTACACATTGAATTTACCAGTGACTCAGTGAATACAGGTGGGCTGAGGACAAAGTCTTCATTAATGTATTTA
>JACXGM010035928.1:0-11539 GCA_016801145.1 Umbra pygmaea | reverse complement strand
AAATACAAAATGGAGTGATCAGGTGTGGTGAATAATGATAATTGAGTCCGGGTATGGGAACTGTAGTTCTTAGGAGGTATGACTAGGGAAGCTGTAGTCCACAGGAAGTAGAACTGATGTATGGGAAGTGTAGTTCTGAGCGGGATGGAATAGGGAAGTGGCAGTGTCCAGGGAAGGGGAACTGGGAATCGTTACAATTTCATTCAGAAGAAAGTGATGTTCCCCTGAAAGCGAGATTGTGAGGAGAAAAGAGCAGAAGAACATGAAGGAGAGGTAGAGCATTCCAATTTTTTAATTAGGTGAGCCGCGTTCCTGATTGATCACAACATTTTCCCTCATGCAGTCGGCACTGTGTGATGTCCTGCTCCGAGAACACTGACGTTTGTGTTTCTGTGTTCTAAGCCGATTGTGCATGGCGTCATCTGTTAAGGGTGTGTTTGTGGTTGACTGGTATGAGCTATTATAGTGATATGCCCAGCGGTTCCTCTTACAGCTAAAGCAATGCTAATAGCAAAGTGCAATGCCACATTCTGTCCAGTCCACAAGCTGCATTTAGGTTAGCGTTGGCATAACTGGTGTGATAGCATGGAGGCCCCAAGTTCAATTCCATATTTTCCCTTTGGGGGTGATCCCTCGTGGTTCCTTGTCTGCCCCAGTGTTCCTAAAAGGTCAGTGGTCGGCGTGGAGCACAATGGTTACATACATTTTAATGTTGGCTAGTGGCGACAAGGACTAGCCAGATCCTGAATGGCAGGCCTATGTGATACTGTTTGAGAATCAAACGGCAATCTCCCCCACTGCCTTCCCATGGTCAGGTTAAATCATACTTGAATTAATGAAATATAAAATAAAATTTAGACACACAGTACCCAGGCCTATCACTTAAATTTGCTTGGTATGGATCGTGGAGAAATGTGTCGGAAGCAGAGAAACACCTTTGAGCCGTTATGATATAGTTCTGTTTTATATCTGAGAATAAAAAACCATTAAAAGAGGAATGTTTATATCCAACGGCTTAAACGTGTGTTGCAGCAGCTCTCAAGGGAACCAAAAGTCTCCATTTACCTCAGAATTTTACTCCACCATTTCACCTTTTATTCATCTCTACTGGAACAACATTTTGTTTGAATTGATTGTATCAGACTGACGTTTCGCCTTTTCAGCCGTCAGCTCCTGTTCTATTTACCTACACAATACGTAAAATGAACAACTGTCAGAGAGAGATGACAATGCCGATAGTGACACAAAGCATCCACATCCGGATATATATTTTTTTCTGCTTAAGCAAAGCAGGCATACCTCAACTCATCGAGTGCTCGACCCCGCTTAGTGCCAAAGCTACACGCCTGAGACTCACAAAGCGTCTTCAAGGAGATAGTGGCGGGAGAAGAGAGGCGGTGCGGCGGGGGCAACAGCCGTGTAATGATGACTCAGACATCCTCGGATAATGCATGCCGGCGGACAGGCATCAGAAAGGCATGGAGACGGAACTCTAGAAAGAGATAACGGAAATTGCGTGGGACTGGGGATAAGAACGGGGATGGGCTCTGATGCCCACACTCACGCACTGCCTCACACACATTGACCCGCACACACACCCTCACCAGTCTTTTTGCCATTCACAGCAAACAATCGAGTCAGTGCCCATAGCTTGAAATATGTCCCCCGATAAGAAATGTGCAGTAAGGGGAGGAGGATGAACATAACAAAAGAGGTGCTTTGTAGCTCCAAGAAGAAATGGATTAGCTTTCTCTTCAAGATGTGTTGATTGGAGGTGAGCAGATTGCAGCATGGCCTCCATCAACACCTTTAAGTTCAGAGTAAATCTCCCATTTGGGGTTAGTGTGAGAAGTGGCATCCCTAATAAAGTGAACTAAACGGCAACCCCTAAAGTTCTCAGCCGGCTAAAAATCTCATCAGGTCCCCTGTGCTGGCAGAAAGGAGTGCTTGGCAGACATAACAAATCGATGACCTTATCATTGTTCAATATAATAGAAGAATAAGTGAATGGCCCGCACCTGCACTTAGTCAATCTTATTGAGTGCTAGTGTTGGACAGTCATAGTGGGGCAGACGCTTTCTGAATCTGAAACCTCTGTCACACCCTCTCTCTTTTTCTCTCACATTCTATCTTTACTCTCCCTCTCACACCTCCCAGTCTCTCACTCCATCTGCCTGTATTCCTCATCTTACTTTCTCAGTCTCCCTTCCAGTCTTTCTCGTATTATCTCCCCAGCTCCATAACACTCTCTCTCCCTGTGGACTGATAATGTCTATCCCGTCCAGTACAGCAGTGGGATTACAGCACATACTGTGTTACTGTTGTCGTACAGGCGGAGGACCAGGAAGGCTTCGGGTTGTCATGAGACACGGGTCACATGATGCCCACTTTCTGACCTCTGACCCCAGTGTGAGAACATGCCATTTACAGACTAGAAAAGGCCTTGTGGAGAGAATGGGCTCAAGACCACAACTCAGTGGGCTGTGCTGATGGCTTTTTAGTGTGCTTGTGTGTGTGCGCGTCCATGTGTGCAGGGCTCCACTCAGACCTTTCACTTCGCTGGTTGTGTTATTTAGTTGCATCGACGGTGCGAGCTGCCTTGTCAACACAGAACCTTAATCACAACCTTCTATTTTGAGGAGGCTAAAATCCTCTTCACTCAGTAAAGTGCAGTTTCTAATTCTTGCAATAAAAGCTTCTGACTGCTCTATTACCTGTTTCGCTTTGCAAAGGGGACCCTGTGAATTGCCTCTTTTGGTCCTTTTACAACAGACAGTAAAATGCTCCAGCTTTAGCATAGCTACCTTGAGTCCATCAGCATTCAGAGTTTAAACCACCCAGTTTAGATTTAGAGTTTTGAATTTACACCTAAATATGCCTTGAATATTATTGCACTTAAATATCCAGTCAGATTTAACTTTGTTAAATATTTAACAAGAAAAATTGTAAGATTTTACAATTTTATTTATTTGAGACTGTAATCCATAAAACTGAGGCATTTGTATTGTAAAAGAAAAGGCCTGTAACAGTCGCCCCCTCCTGGAGAGCTTGAGGAGGCTCACCTGCCACCTCCCTTTAAAAGTTCTGTGTCAGGTGTGTGCATAGATTGTATATATGACTGGATGTTACATGTGTGACGTCACGCATTGGTTTGTGAAGATTTGGCTCATCGAATTTGCCGTTACGGGCGCAGACATGTTGGTTGGGGATCTGATGATTCTAGCGATTGAGACCAAATACTCATTATGAAAATGTTTTCTGAGGTAATAAATCAAGTGAGAAGTTTTTCAAATTCTCATAGACTATTACAGAAACAGAGCTCTTTTGCAAACAGACGTATCGCCCCCAGCTGGAATTCAGATAGAATGCAGGTTTAAGGCACTTCCTTATTTGCGTCACTTTGCCAAACCGGATGCTCACACTGTGGGTGTGTGTTCCGGAAGTCACATGACATTTATTAATCCTGTAGATCCCCGTGTTCACACCAGGGTGCCATTTACTTCCACCAATAGATCATCTTAATTTTGTCATTAGAGTCTGTATTTAGTTTCTGGTTGTTTGTTAGCTGTCATTGTTGCATGTATGGTCTGTTTTAGGTGTGTTCTTGCCAATACGTTTTGCCTATCGTGGCTGATTTTTATTTGTTATGGTTGTGTTTCGCCATTCCTCCTGCACGTCTACATCATAGATTGTTACATAGTCTAAATGTCAACACAAAAGACAAACATTTTCAAAATACATGTTTGTTTCACATACAATAATATAAAAAATAAAGCTTGTTTCATTTAACATAATATTTTTTTATCTGTACTGAAGGAGGAAATTGTGTCCTGTTCTCTAAGAAACATATTTTTCCGTGGGGCACGTCACAAATCTCTAGTGAGCAATTTGTGTCTATATCACGAAAACTGTGATTCTGTTTAGATAGCTGGTGCAACCGGCAAGTAAATACATACATACATACATACATACATACATACATACATACATACATACATACATACATACATACATACATACATACATACATACATACATACATACATACATACATACATACATACATACATACATACATACATACATACATACAATTGATTGTTTTCCAGCTGAAATCTCAGTGACGTAATGCATAGATGTTTGTGCAACCTAATTCCAAAACAATAGCTCACAGTTAAAAACTCTGATCTAAAGAAGTGAATAATCGTACATTTCTTTATTTCTTTAAAATTGTTTTAAACTCGGAAGTTCACCTTGGAAGTTTTCAAGAAATACACTTCACTCAGGCACTACTAAGGTACTGGTAATCATTCTCCATTGAAAGCAATGCAGTTGAGCCTGATTTTAAGCAATTACGACAAATATATTTAACTTAAAAAGAAAAAAACTTGAGTGAAGGTCTCGTCCAGATGTCGTGGATCATATATGTTGCTGTCCTAGTCACCAGTCAATTCCAATACACCTAATCACTTTAACAGATTGTTAGCATTGGCTAGCTGTGCCTAATATTTTACCTGTCTGTATGTTAGCATGCTAATACCACAACTATCAAGTTGTATTCAGTAGGTTGATAACGTTGACACCAACGCATTATAATAAACACTTCAACTGGCATTTTTAGGTAATGACAGAACAGTTATATTTAATTAAATATAATGAACCAGATTGAATGGGTGCTAATGGTCAAGTTTGATGACTTTTTTACTTCTGTACCCAGTAAAGGGCCACTGTGAAACATCAGTCTGGTTAGGATCTTTAGCCTCACAATTACATTGTAAAACTACTTTAGCTTTTCAAAATGTTTGTTTTGTGCCAGGAACCAATAAATTACTGTCTGCTTTTTCTGGGGACCATCTGCCACCAAAAACAACTAAGTCAGACGTGTTTTTGGTTAAGCTTTGGGACATTATCTACACTTTTCAAACTATTGTTTTTGGTGGTAGAAGCTGATAAAAAAGCATTTTTTTTACAACTTTGCACACTGTTGAACACATTCACACCCCTGCATTGTAGGTATAACATCCGTAGATTACATGCATGCAAAAGAAAAGGTGTTTTGTGGAGGCCGTAGGGGTTCAGGTTAATTAACTTTTGAATCTACCATTCTAATGCTGCAAGACTCCTATACGTTAGCATAGGAGTATTGTTTGAGGCTACTCGCTTCATAAACATACAATTATCAAGAACGACAGTGACTTTGCTCACTACATAAGACAAGTAGACAGACAAAGTAACATTTATAATCAGAAGTTGATTTAAATGTCTGTACACCTATTCATATTCATTGGGGTAATTGCAATAATACGGAGAAAACCAAGTGTTATCTGTTTGGGGAATTGAGAATGGCGTAGTTAACATTGATTATTTATAGCGCTTTACACGTTTGAATGATATGATAAAGGAGCAAACACTGCATGGAGTGCAAATTTACTTCCATATTTGCTGAATTTTAGGGGAGGAAAAATGTGGTGGTAATTAGTATTAAGGGACTATATTCGAATTATAAACAAATATTGACTTTTCTTTCCTTTCTTTCCATTTTATTTTATTTTTTCCCATTTATTACCCCTACCAATTGGTCTTGTCCAATTCCCCCTGCCTTGTCGGCAGGTCCGCAACTCCCTGGACAGTTGTGGGATGGTGAAGTGTTCAGTGTGCTCACATGGTTCACCCAACCTTGTCTTCTGAGCCAGACGATTCTTTTCGCACTGCTCATCCAACATGGAGGCCTGTAGTCAGATCATTTGTGATGATTACACTCTCCAACTATACTTCCACGACTGATTTTACTACAGGTGCCTGATCTGCACACAATGAGTCACTGGATGTGGCAAGGGAGATAATATAACTTCCACCATCCTCATCCGCTTATCCGAGATTGGGTCGCGGCGGCAGCAGCTCCAGCAGGGGACCCCAAACTTCCTTTTCCCGAGCCACATTAACTAGCTCCGACTGGGGGATCCCGGGGCATTCCCAGGCCAGGTTAGAGATATAATCCCGCCACCTAGTCCTGGGTCTTCCCCGAGGCCTCCTCCCAGCTGGACGTGCCTGGAACACCTCCCTAGGGAGGTGACCAGGGGGCATCCTTACCAGATGCCCAAACCACCTCAACTGGCTCCTTTCGACACAAAGGAGCAGCGGCTCTACTCTGACATCCTCACGGATGACTGAGCTTCTCACCCTATCTCTAAGGGAGACACCCACCACCCTCCTAAGGAAACCCATTTCGTACCCTGGATCTTGTTCTTTCGGTCATGACCCAGCCTTCATGACCATAGGGGAGGGTAGGAACAAAAACTGCCCGGTAGATCGAGAGCTTTGCCTTCTGGCTCAGCTCTCTTTTTGTCACAACGGTGCGATATATTGAATGTAAATTAATACTGCACCCGCTGCGCCGATTCTCCGACCAATCTCCCGCTCCATTGTCCCCTCACTCGTGAACAAGACCCCAAGGTATTTGAACTCCTTCACTTGGGGTAAGGACTCATTCCCTATGTGGAGTAGGCACTCCACCAGATTCCTACTGAGAACCATGGCCCCAGACTTAGAGGTGCTGATCCTCAATCCAGCCGCTTCACACTCGGCTGCGAACCGATCCAGTGAGTGTTGAAGGTCACAGGCCGATGATGCCATTAGGACCACATCCTGTCCATAAATACTCGATATCCTGTCCATAAATACTACAAACACGATGGGTGACAATGCGCAGCCCTGGCGGAGACCAACCTTCACCGGAAACGAGTCCGACTTACTGCCGAGAACCCGGACACAGCTCTCGCTTTGGTCATACAGAGATGGGATGGCCCTAAGAAGGGACCCCCTCACCCCATACTCCCGCAGCACCTCCCACAGTATCTCCCGGGGGACCCGGTCATAAGCCTTCTCCAGATCCACAAAACACATGTAGATAGGATGGGCATACTCCCAGGCCCCCTCTAGGATCCTTGCGAGAGTAAAGACCTGATACGTTGTTCCACGACCAGGACGGAATCCACATTGTTCCTCTTCAACCTGAGGTTCGACTATCGGTCGAACCCTCCTTTCCAGCACCTTAGAGTAGACTTTACCAGGGAGGCTGAGAAGTGTGATACCCCTGTAATTGGCACACACCCTCTGGTCCCCCTTTTTAAACAGGGGAACCACCACCCCGGTCTGCCACTCCATTGGCAGTGTCCCAAACTTCCACACAATGTTGAAGAGGCGTGTCAACCAAGACAGCCCCTCCACACCCAGAGCTTTCAGCATTTCTGTACGGATTTCATCAATCCCTGGGGCTTTGCCACTGTGGAGTTGTTTGACTTCCTCAGTGACTTCCACCAGGGAAATTGACAACGATCCCCAGTCATCCTATAGCTCTGCCTCTAATATAGAGTGTGTATTAGTCGGATTCAGGAGTTCCTCAAAGTGCTCCTTCTACCGCCCTATTACCTCCTTCGTTGAGGTCAACAAAGTCCCATCCTTACTGTATACAGCTTGGATGGTTCCCCGGTTCCCCCTTCTGAGGTGGCAGAGGGTTTTCTAGAAGCACTTTGGTGTTGACCGAAAGTACTTCTCCATGTCTTCTCTAAACTTCTCCCACACCCGCTGCTTTGCCTCTTTCATGGCAAAGGCTGCAGCCCTTCGGGCCCTACGGTACCCTGCCACTGCCTCTAGAGTCCTCCGGGATAACATATCCCGGAAACACTACTTCTTCAGTCGGACGGCTTCCCTGACCACCGGTGTCCACCACGGTGTTCATTGGTTACCGCCCCTTGAGGCACCCAAGACCCTAAGACCACAGCTCCCCACCACAACTTCAGCAATGGAGGTTTTAAACATTGTCCACTCGGGTTCAATGCCCCCAGCCTCCACAGGGATGCACGAAAAGCTCAGCCGGAGGCGTGAGTTGAAAGTCTGTCGGACAGAGGCCTCCTCCAGACGTTCCCAATTCACCCGCACTACCCGTTTGGGTTTACCAGGTCTGTCCAGAGTCTTTCCCCACCTCCTGACCCAACTCACCACCAGGTGGTGATTGGTTGACAGCTTCACCCCTCTCTTCACCCGAGTGTCCAAAACATACGGCCTCAGATCATATGAAACGATTATAAAATGTATCATTGACCTTTGACCTAGGGTGCTCTGGTACCAAGTACACTTATGAGCATCCTTACGTTCGAACATGGTGTTCGTTATAGACAACCCATGACTAGCACAGAAGTCCAACAACGAACAACCTCTCGGGTTTAGATCAGGGAGGCCGTTCTTCCCAATCACGCCTCTTCACGTGTCTCCGTCATTGCCCACGTGTGCGTTGAATTCCCCCAGCAGAACTATGGAATCCCCAACTGGAGCCCCGTGTAGGACTCCATTCAAGGTCTCCAAGAAGGCCGAATACTCTGAACTCCTGTTTGATGCATATGCACAAACAACAGTCAGAGTTTTCCCCCCCACAACCCGCAGGCGCAGGGAGACGACCCTCTCATCCACCGGGGTAAACTCCAACTTAGGGGCACTCAGCCGGGGACTTGTGAGTATCCCCACACCTGCCCGGCGCCTCACACCCTGGGCAACTCCAGAGAAGAAAAGACTCCAACCCCTATCCAGGAGAATGCTTCCAGAACCAAGACTGTGCGTAGAGGTAAGTCCCACCAGATGTAATTGGTAGCGCTCCACCTCCCGCACAAGTTCTGGCTCCTTCCCCCACAGAGAGGTGACGTTCCACGTCCCCAGAGCCAGCCTCTGCTGCCCAGGTCTGGTCCGTCGAGGCCCCTGACCTTCACTACCACCCATTTGGCAGCGCACCTGACCTCAAACCACTGACTAGAATGATAGCCCGATACGGCATGCAGACCCCACTGGGGCCATATTTTTCATTTTGTTGAATTCCATTATAATATTTGGATTCCTCAATTCACCTGCATTCTCCACAGCATAGCAATCATAGGGCCATATGTATGCAGAGGTGGGTAGAGTAGCCAAAATCTGTACTCAAGTAAAAGTACAAGTACTTATGGAAATATTTACTCAAATAAAAGTAAAAAGTAGCAAACATAAAAGTTACTTGAGTAAGAGTAAGAAAGTATTCGATGAAAAAACTACTCAAGTAGTTAGTTACTAGTTACTTTCGATCTGATTGATAAGAAGCAAAAACCCTGAATTTCAGACTACTTGGAGAGCTTTCACATAACTCTCCTTGAAAGTTTCATTGTTCTGCTTACAATCTTACCTTTCAGGTCATTTAAGAGTTGTTTTGAGGCCCCCATGTTGTCACTCTTTAGAGTTAAAGAGAACAATTTGCAATTGGCCACCTTAAATGATTAGATGCACCCAAATTTATGCACCTGTCTACTTTCGTTTTGATGCATATTGCAAATTTTTTGTTAATCCAATGAACCTCATTTCACTACCAAAACGTGTCTGTGTTTTAGATGAAAAAGAAATGGCTGATCCAAACACCCAATTATTTACAAATGAAAATCATGTAAATTGTCAGGGGTGCCTAAAATCTTGCATACGACGGTATGTATATATATATATATATATATATATATATATATATATATATATATATATATATATATATATATATATATAAAGAGTTCATTTGCAAAAAATAGACATTTTTATTAAGATCCTATGTTTAGGTTCAGTAAATGAACTTCTATATCATTAATGAATGGTGTGCTGGACTAACCAGAGCTCTTCCTTTTAAAACATACTTTGTTCCTATATTTTTAAGTATGCATTCTTTAGGTACGATAAAATAGAATCCTGTTTTTGTTTGTATGTATTTTCTACACTTTAGTGAGGTGTCCGTCCGAATTTGTGTATAAATGCAAGACGTCACATTAGGCTATTCGATTTGTTTATGTTTTCTGAAAAAAAGGAAATGAAAATGATATGAGCGCGTATGAGGAAAAACACTCGGACAGTGTGTGAAATAATATTACAATAAGAGAAAAGTGCCCAAAGTTACTAAATTACCATTAATAGTATTCAAATATAGGCATCGTCACTTACCGCTACATGTTTTTTCAGGTTGGAGCTGGAATTCTTGTATGTTGAGATGTCAGTTCGTTTTCATGCATCATGATTATGAACTATTCTTTTTGATGTCTTGGAGTGGAAACATAGACTGAACTTGAGGCCACGGGTGATCTGCCTCCGATAGCTCGCACACATCTTCCTCTGCTTTGGCCTTCATCTTCCAACTAAACGCGCGCTAAATATAAGCGGATGATTGATGCGTAGCCACCTCTCGTGAAGCAGCCTCTCCAATGTTTAGCGGGACCTGCAAACAAGTCATATCATATAAATTACTATTACCATTTGACAGTAGCGGTGTAACGCCACAGAATGTAGCGAAGTAAAAGTACAGTTTTTTCACTAGAAATTTACTTGAGTAAGAGTAAAAGTACCCATTTGTAAATGTACTCTAAAAAGTTACCGAAAAAATTTTATCAAGTAAATGTAACAAAGTAAATGTAATTCGTTACTACCCACCTCTGTATGTATGTATGTAGCAGTGAAATAGAAAGGAGTCTATATGTACCAACTGCTAAATAGTACATGTGTGCAATTACATGCATGAGTTCTGATGTAGGAATATAAGCATCAGTGGGGGATATGTCACAGATCAGCAGGCATTCCTCCATGGCCCAGCAATGGTCTGTGGACCAGAGTTTGACAAACTGTGAAATACTTTATATGATTATATTATTTAAAAAGTGTATTGAGTGAGGCTGAAAAATGAAATTGGTGTGACCATATCCCAGGAAAACCATAAATGTTGGTCTGCGCATGCTCATGTGTGACTGTGAGGCTGTGTGGTTTGTCAATCTAACTTTACAAAGGTCCTTCTCTTGGGATAATTTCAGCGGATTCACACTTCCTGTATTGAATGCGGGGAGTCTATAATGAAACCCATGCCAACCTTGTACCAGTTCATTTTTGCCTGCCTGCTACTCAGTGCCTGTTGGCACTGCCATGGGGCACTACACAGCAGGGGCACAGTCAGTAACCACTGGCGCCTGCCAGTATTGTGCGCCCAGAATCAGCCCATGTATTCATTCATTCATTCGAGGGGCTACAAAATGGAAGACAGTTTATCTTTTCACAGACCACCACAGAGGCAGTCTATGAGAAGTCAGCCCCAGGTGCAGCTGTCACGGCCCATTTGGCCATTTTTGCCACTATCCACATCCCCTCATTACTCTGCTAAGACCAGAGCCAGTTTCCACTCAATTGCCCACCATTTTCTAAGTGGATTTTTAATTAATCTGGATTTTTCAGATGTAATTGTCCAGAGGTTGAGGCTAATAGTGTAACATCCTGTTGTTTTCTACAGTTTGTTGCCTATTGCTAGTGCTATTGAGTATGTCCAGACAGGTGCTAATGTTTTACGATGCCCATCGCCAACTTTCTCTAGATCAGAAACAGTTGGAAGAACAGCCACTTGAAGCCCTAGGAGACTCTGCAGGCATTACAGGATGGATTTGATAATTATAGGGCTTCTACATCTTCCTATAAGCCAGCCCCCTCCACCATGTGGCTCTCCATT
>JACXGM010035927.1:0-11539 GCA_016801145.1 Umbra pygmaea | reverse complement strand
ATAAAAAGTGCTTAGAGCTTCTAATTGTAGTTGTAGTTTGTTGATTTCCAAGTATAAAACTTGTCAATCTTTTCAGTGTGTGTATCCGTTTTTTTACATTTACATCTTATTTTAACAAAACCGTGATAATATTGATAACCGTGATAACTTTGGTCACTATAATCGTGATATGAAATTTTCATACCGTCCCATCCCTAGGGTAGATCAATTACTGCAGATATTTTATTAATGATGTCAGTGGAATCTCTACTAAAATGATCAACATATTTAGATAGTGGTTCTGTAATGAATCCGGAATGAGGAACTGAGCCATAGGGTGGGTTGACTCCACCCGGTGGTCATACTGGACAACCTTTCATTCATTGCACTATTGGGTCTGTCTGTTTAAATGTCCATGTGTATGTACCTCATTATCATCCGCTGATCCCAGTCTCCAATTAAGTGTTTGTGTATTTATGTTTCCCTCTGACTGTTTGTCTTTGTGTGTGATTGTGGATTCGTCCCTGTTGTGTGTGGCGGGTTTGTGAGGAGGACGCTGTAGATATGGTACATGTATTGCTGCTTAGTGCCTTCACCACAAATGTGTCGTAGGTGATGTATTTTTTAGAAAGTAGAGCCAGGCGTACACTAGATTCTACTTTTGCATTAGTGCCGCGTTAGAGCACTAGTATTTAGTATATAGTTGTTGTGCATGCTCCTTTCACATGTTTGTAGCTCCTCCAGAACCATGCGTCAATGTTTGTCAACCCTGTCGTTCTCATTGAACCATGATGACAGAACTCCTGCAATCTGCCTCCATCTACACCGTGACAGAATCATACACCTTCCCGGGAGGTCGCAGGAGTTTTCAGGCTGTCTTTTCCAATGATGACAGCCTGTGAGAGACACCTACAGAGAAGTCCCCATGCTCTCTCCAAAATCTTTTTGGGGGGAGCTGGAAGGTGTGTTGGAGGACTGCTACTCCTGCCCGGGCTCTTTATACCTGCCCTGGTCTACAGTCGTCCAGCATACCACTTCTCCAGCCCAGCTAGCGGGGAGACCGCTTCACTGATTCTATTCTCCTGCCCTGCTAGCTGGGGCGCAACCTACACCATGCCGGCAGGTGGGGTAGGGGCTTGGCCCGGCTGCCGAGTTGTCGCCGGCGGCGCAGGGGAGACAAATGCCCGCCTGCTGTCAGGAGTCAGCAGCCTAGGAAGAGGCTTCGTCCCCCAGGCTGCTAAGGTATCCCCGTCAGCCACGGAAGAGTATTCTCCCCAGCTGCAGAGCCTGACATCGGTGCCTGCCTTCCTGGCTACCTCTGCACTGGTGTCATCTACCCTGCCCCTTCTCAGTGCCTTCCGCGCCTCCTTCCGTGCTGGTGCTGGGAGCCCGCCTCCCTGGCCAGTGGCTCTGCCCTCCCGCCCTGCCCGTTTGTGCCGGTGGGTTTCGTGTTGGTTGTTTTTTCGGCTTTCGGGTGCCGTGTCTGGGAGCCACGCCCTGGGGGTGGATACTGTAATGAATTCGGAATGAGGAACTGAGCCATAGGGTGGGTTGACTCCACCCGGTGGTCATACTGGACAACCTTTTATTCATTGCACTAGTGTGTCTGTCTGTTTAAATGTCCATGTGTATGTACCTCATTATCATCAGCTGATCCCAGTCTCCAATTCATTGTTTGTGTATTTACGTTTCCCTCTGACCGTTAGTCTTCGTGTGTGATTTTGGATTCGTCCCTGATGCATGTGGCGCGTGTGTGAGGAGGACGCTGTAGATATGGTATATGTATTGCTGCTTAGTGCCTTCAGCAAAAATGTGTCGTAGGTGATGTATGTTTTAGAAAGTAGAGCCAGGCGTACACTATATTCTACTTTCGCATTAGTGCCGCGTTAGAGCACTAGTATTTAGTATATAGTTGTTGTGCATGCTCCTTTCACATGTTTGTAGCTCCTCCAGAACCATGCATCAATGTCTGTCAACCCTGTCATTCTCATTAAATCATGATGATAGAACTCCTGCAATCTGCCTCCATCTATACAATTTACACTGTGACAGGTTCTCATAGGCAGTCGTTACCTGCTACAATTGGTCTACCCTTGGGTTTGAACAAGCTTTTATGGATTTTAGGTAACATAAAAACAGGTATAATAGGATGTTTGCAATGTAGATAGTCAAATTCATTTTCAGAGATCCATTGTTGTTCTAGGCCCAATGTAAGGCATGTCACAATAATCGTTTTGAATTCAGCAGTAGGATCCATTTTTAGTTTCTTATAAATTATTCAACATCCTATTGTCGGTGAGCGTCAGGTTTTATCAGATAGATTCTGTATAACAATGGCACCGCCTTTATTGGCAGGTTTAATGTCAATTTGGTTGTCTTGAGATCAGTAATAGCATTGCTCTCATCTCAATTAAGATTATGAGATACAAATGTTAACATCTCAAGAGCAGCTTTTTTCCCTCTCCAGAACATGGCAAAAATCTGAAACTTTTTGCAAAGGAATAATGCAGAAATGTTATTCCATGCTTTTGTTACTTTAAGATTGGATTGTTGAAACGCTCTCTTTTCTGGCTACCCAGACAAAACCCTAAACAAACTTAATTTAGTGCTTAACACAGCTGCCAGAATTCTGACTAGAACCGCAAAATCGGAACATATTACCACAAAACTAGCTTCTCTACACTGACTGCCTATAAAGGCTAGGACTGATTTCAAAGTTTTACTGTTAACCCGGGGCCCCCGTCTGGAGCCAGGCCTAGATGGAGGGCTCGTCAGCGAGCGCCTGGTGGCCGGGTTTGCCACGGAGCCCGGCCGGGCACAGCCCGAAGAAGCAACATGGCACCTCCCTCTCCATCCCATGGGCCCACCACCTGTGGGAAGAACCGCTGGGGTCGGCTGCGCTGCCAAATGGTGGTAGTGAAGGTCAGGGGCCTCAACGGACCAGACCTGGGCAGCAGAGGCTGGCTCCTGGGACGTGGAATGTCACCTCTCTGTGGGGGAAGGAGCCGGAACTGGTGCGGGAGATGGAGCGCTACCAATTAGATCTGGTGGGGCTTACCTCTATGCACAGTCTCGCTTCTGGAACCATTCTCCTGGATAGGGGTTGGACTCTTTTAATCTCCGGAGTTGCCCAGGGTGATACTCACAAGCCCCCGGCTGAGTGCCGCTACGTTGGAGTTTACCCCGGTGGACGAGAGGGTCGCCTCCCTGCGCTTGCGGGTTGCTGGGGTGAAAACTCTGAATGTTGTTTGTGCATACGCACCAAACAGGAGTTCAGAGTAATCAGCCGTCTTGGAGACCTTGAATGGAGTCCTGTATGGGGATTCCATAGTTCTGCTGGGGGACTTCAACGCGCACGTGGGCAATGATGGAGACACATGGAGAGGCGTGATTAGGAATTACGGCCTCCCTGATCTAAACCCGAGTGTTGGACTTCTGTGCTAGTCATGGATTGTCTATAACGAACACCATGTTCAAACATAGGGATGCTTATAAGTGTACTTGGTACCAGACCACCCTAGCCCGAAGGTCAATGATTGATTTTATAATTGTTTCATCTGATCTGAGGTTGTACGTTTTGGACACTTGGGTGAAGAGAGGGGCGGAGCTGTCAACCGATCACCATCTGGTGGTGAGTTGGGTCAGGGGGAGGGGGAAGACTCTGGACAGACATGGTAAAACCAAACGGGTAGTGCGGGTAAATTGGGAACGTCTGGAGGAGGCCCCTGTCCTACAGACTTTCAACTCACGCCTCCGGCAGAGCTTTTTGTGCATCCCTTTGGAGGTTGGGGGCGTTGAACCCGAGTGGACAATGTTCAAAACCTCTATTGCTGAAGCTGCGGTGGGGAGCTGTGGTCTTAGGGTCTTGGGTGCCCCAAGGAACAGTAACCCACGGACACTGTGGTGGACACCAATTACAGGGGTATCACACTTCTCAGCCTCCCTGGTAAAGTCTACACTAAGTTGCTGGAAAGGAAGGTTTGGCCGATAGTCAAACTTCAATTTGAAGAGGAACAATGTGGATTCCGTCCTGGTCGTGGAACAACGGATCAGATCTTTACTCTCGCAAGGATCCTGGAGAGGGCCTGGGAGTATGCCCATCCTGTCTACATGTGTTTTGTGGATTTTGAGAAGGCGTATGACCGGGTCCCCCGGGAGATACTGTGGGAGGTGCTGCGAGAGTATGGGGTGAGGGGGTCCCTTCTTAAGGCCATCCAATCTCTGTATGACCAAAGCGAGAGCTGAGTTCCGGTTCTTGGCAGTAAGTCGGACTTGTTTCATGTGAGGGTTGGTCTCCGTTAGGGCTGCGCTTTGTTACCAATCCTGTTTGTAGTATTTATGGACAGGATATCGAGGCGTAGTCAGGGTGGGGATGGGTTGCAGTTCGGTGGGCTGAGGATCTCATCGCTACTTTTTGCAGATAATGTGGTCTTGATGGCATCATCGGCCTGTGACCTTCAGCACTAACTGGATCGGTTCGCAGCCGAGTGTGAAGCGGCTGGGATGAGGATCAGCACCTCTAAATCTGAGGCCATGGTTCTCAGCAGGAAACCGATGGAGTGCCTACTCCAGGTAGGGAATGAGTCCTTACCCCAAGTGAATGAGTTCAAATACCTTGGGGTCTTTTTCACGAGTGAGGGAACAATGGAGCGGGAGATTGGTCGGAGAATCGGCGCAGCGGGGGCGGTATTACACTCATTATATCGCACCGTTGTGACGAAAAGAGAGCTGAGCCAGAAGGCAAAGCTCTCAATCTACCGGGCAGTTTTTGTTCCTACCCTCACCTATGGTCATGAAGGCTGGGTCATGACCGAAAGAACGAGATCCTGGGTACAAGTGGCCGAAATGGGTTTCCTCAGGAGGGTGGCGGGCGTCTCTTTTAGAGATAGGGTGAGAAGCTCAGTCATCCGTGAGGATCTCAGAGTAGAGCCGCTGCTACTTTGCGTCGAAAGGAGCCAGTTGAGGTGCTTTGGGCATCTGGTAAGGATGCCCTCTGGGCGCCTCCCTAGGGAGGCGTTCCAGGCACGTCCAGCTGGGAGGAGGCCTCGGGGAAGACCCAGGACTAGGTGGCGGGATTATTTCTCCAACCTGGCCTGGGAATGCCTCGGGATCCCCCAGTCGGAGCTGGTTAATGTGGCTCGGGAAAAGGACGTTTGGGGTCCCCTGTTGGAGGTGCTGACTCCGATCCCGGATAAGCGGACGAAAATGGATGGATGGAAAAATGATAGAAGAAATGGATGGATGGAAGGAAAAATATTACCACACAAGGGAAATCATTGTGGTGTCCGAATATATAAAAAAATAGGCATACATCTAGTGTACACATTTACCCAAATTATTCAGAAGGAATAATTAGAACTGATATACATCAACTGCAAGAGAACCCATTCACATAAAAGTAATTTGGGATGCTAATGGTAAAATCACCAATATCTTTGCGAATTACCCTGGCTCAAGCCACGACTCATTTATGGCAAACTCTGCAGCAGAAGAGTGAGACAAGCAAAGTAATCTCGGTATAATGTTAGACTACATTGCAAAAATATTACCATGCTTTCATAACCTTGTGATTCAGTGAGAGTGAGCTCAAAACATCGGAAAGTATGTCTTGTGACATTTCTCTATTTAAATTTTGTAAGAAAGACAAATCCATAGAAATCCACTGTTATAATAGCAATCCGCCATGGAACAAGTGCTCCTGTTCTTAAAGGGAATGTGAGATGATGCTCTGATTGGTTTATTGCACGTTACGCCCAAACCACACCTATGAATAATGTAGCTACTTTAGACCTACACATTTTAGATTTGCTTTGGACGCAAGAGTCATTTATCCCGCTGGTAAAATAGCAACAGTGCCCGGGACCCTCCCACAATGTCACTTGCATTTCGCGTTTGATACTTGTGTTTCAGATTGTTACAATAGGGCCCTCAGTCTCAATATTTAAGTCTATGCTGAAGATTCATATCTTCATTAAGTTCTATGTTATAGTGTAGTCTGGCCCAGGGGGCTAAAAGTAAAAGGTGGCACTGTTGATAAACCGCCCATGCTTGCTTGCCTGGTAGGCTCACCACTCTCCACTGGGATATCCTGCACTCCAACGCCATCCCTGGGGTGGTTACGGTCTGCTGGTGACCCTTTGGAGGTGTGGTCTTGGCAATGTGGTTGGGTAGGAATCATGCCTGTTTGCACCTGCCCAAGGTTTTCTTTGTGAAAGACCACATTTCCTGTCCCCCCCTGTCTCTGCCCCAGATGTTATGCGGAAATAGTTTATGTGCCAGGGTATTAGGGTTTTTCTGTCCTTTCTCAGTCCCCAGTGGCAGATTATATGGTCAGAGCTGTACCGAGGTACTAGACCCAAGGTACACCCACTCTAATGTTTCTGATGTCATGTTCATCCTAGGAGGACCCAAACCCTTGGAACATGCTTCAGGACCATGTGGCCTGATTACTCCTTCCTGTCCCCGTCCTGTTCCCACCCTGCTGTGCTGGTGCCCACATCACTGCTGTTGGTGATTACGTTTCCACCTGGTGATGCAAGCTTTACATGTACAGAGAGCATTAGGTTCTCCCCTCACAAGACCACCAAACTGTGTTGATGTTACACAAAGACTATGGTCACAGCCCACCCATTCCTATCTTCATTGTTGGACAATAATTGAACAATGATAAACAAAGTGACCTTAATACAATGGGCTATGTACCTTCAGATCCCCCACCTGGTACAGCCAGAAGAGGACTGGCCACCCCCTTGAGTCTGGCCTCTCTCTAGGTTTCTTCCTAGGTCCCACCTACTAGGGAGTTTTTCCTAGCCACTGTGCATCATTGTGCTACTTGCTCTTGGGGGTCTCAGGCCGGGTGTCTGTCAAAGCACTTTGTGACAACTGCTGTTGTAAAAAGGGCTTCATATAAATACATTTTATTTTATTTTATTTGACTCATCCTCCAACACTTGCCCACACAACCCTTCACACGCTCATACTCCTTCCAGTCTGCCTTCCTAAAACACCACCTATGAGACGCCACTCTATCCTGTCTACACAACCCTACCTCTACTCTACACACCACAGGGTAGTGATTACTCTCCCATCATAGTAGAGCCTCTCCCATCATTCATACACACCAGCCAACAACACCCCATAAAGTACTCCACAGTCCTACCATTACCATCCAACCTAACATTACCCCACACCTCATTATGAGCACACACCACATCACCTTACCAGCACTGCACCTTCTATAAACCTCTTCCAAACTCTCCTACACCAGCTGCTCACAGGGGTTATAATATTTAACAATCCCTATATTCTCCCTAAAACCCATAACCTCTATGCCCACACAATCTGTGAACTGAACCTCCACCTGTCTATAATCCACCCCCTCTTTGACAAACGTAGCACAACCCCGACCCTTGCCTTCCACTTCCACATACGCTGGCACCTAAAACACCGCTTTGGTGCTGGCACATATTCCCTCACATAAAAGCTGAGATTACCAATGTGCACTCTACATGGCAGCGGCCCTACAAACTCCAACAACACTGTCGGACTCACCTTCTCTAACCCCATCAACCTACTGCCCATCCGTCTCGCTTCCACCACTATACCTCCCAACACCGCCTTTTTAAGCACATCCATTGACAGATCCTCCAGCACTCCTTGATCCCCCCTCTCACCTTCGCTGCACTCCCAGGCACCTGACACTTCACCTTACCCCCATTCAACACCTCCAACTTCAGTAACTTATCCCTTTGTGACTCACTATCCACCAATATAAGAACCCTACCACCACTCCAACACCTTGCATCTTTCACCCTCCCAACATGTGGATCCTGATCGCCGCAGTGAGTGAGTTCGGGTGCAACCCCTTACCTGGCGGGCTGTATACACCAATAACACCTTATATCCCAAATCCACCTCTCCCCGTGCTGTCCCTTTCCCCTCTCCCGAACTATACTCACCACCCGCTTTCTCCCTTGCACGCTTCTTCTTCCTCCTCACATATGGTGACTCCTCAAAATTTCCCCCTACATCGGCAACATCCAGACTCCCATCCAAACTCCCTACCATGCCGACCTCAGTCACAGTACAGGTGTCGCGGTCTGCAAATCCGACCTCTACAACAGCCTACGCAGTTCGTAAATCTCGTGCCTCCACTCTAGCCAATAGCCTCTGCACAATCCTCTCCTTGCCACACCCTCCTCCTGTTCACCACAGCTTAAATAGAGACAGGTATACGAGCTGCAACAAATTAGCAATCAGAATAACAAGCCCTTGATTAATGTACAATGATACCTGTCTATAGCTGTGGTGAACTAAATTTATCTCAGTTCAATGGAACAAGTGTCACACCCGGACCACTCAGTCATCAACCCACCAGTTAATCTTGCACAGGATTTCCATGAGGGTGAAGGCCTGTAAATCGAAAACTTGCCAGTTCGATTCCTGGCTGTGCCAAATGTCATTGTGTCCTTGGGCAAGGCACTTCACCCTAAGTTGTTCCAGGTAGGATGTCCCTCTACTTACTGTAAGTCACTCTGGATAAGTGTCTGCTAAATGCCTAAAATGTAATGTAAAATGTAAATCTCCTCGTCTCCAAAGTAACCAGCTCACATTGGAATGAACCTGGTACATCTCTTCAAGACAAACCTTTAAAGAACAGTGTGGTGGAAGTTTTCTATGGTGACCAAGGATGAAAAAGAATCACACTCAGAAAAAAAAATTGTATTTTCTTTTTCTTTATTATCTTAATGCTTGCAAGCAGGGTGCATGTATGAGAGTCACACACACCAAAGAACAATATGCCTTTGCAGTGGTATTTATACTGTGCCACCCCCCTTCACAACTAACTCATTAAAAAGTCTTGTACAATCTTTGACAAAACCAGTGGTGGAAAGAGTACTGAAAATATGTACTCAAGTACAAGTACTGTTAACAGATGACTAACGACAAACACCTGGGACGTAATCAACACAGAAGGGAACTAAGTTGACGACAGCACACAAACAGGAAGAGAAAACAGAACAACTTGCATGACACAGAAAGGACACCAGGGGGAACCAACACCTAACAAAACACATAGTACTGAGTACCAACCCAAGGGGAGGCCATAACATAACACACTCATATACACAGAGCCAGCCCGAGACATAAGCGAAACCTGTTTGCCTGGCAAAATTATATTGTGCCCACAACAGAAACTCTGATTTGTCCGTTCAAAATAATAGCGCTCGTTTTAATACATTGCAATAACTATTGTTAACTCAGTATAAAGCTAGTGAATTGTAACCAAATGCAATTGTATGGTGTATTTAAATGAACAATAGGAATATGTGATAGGAAAAAATGTATTTAACATATTTTTAATAACAAATTCATTATAACAACCGTGACAAATACGTTGTCCGCACAATTTGATTGAATTTATTGTCAGTGTCACATGTGAAAACACAATTACATTTGAAATACATTCACTAGAGTCTATTTAATCCAAAAATAAACTAATTTTAGCAACACATGAATATGGACCCACTACCCGTCTATGCATTGAATTAACAATGATTATTTAATGAATTACGAGCGCTGTTTTTTATTTTGAACTGACAAATCAGTGTGTTGCGGTCACAATATAATGTTGCCAGGCAAACAGGTTTCGCTTATGTCTTGGGCCGGCTCTGCATATACATATATCTATAAGGAAACTAAAACACCATCCCGTGCACTGATTGTATACAAAAGAAACCTAACTAGACAATATATAACTGAAACAATGAAAACAACTAAAACACTGGAAGGAGTTCAGAATCCTGCCCTCACTGGGCCGGATGTTACATTATGTGTCATTTCGAAGCAGGAAAAGTAGCACAATCTGATGACAACTATTCAGCAAAACTACTTTGAACCTGAATTAATGCACTGTACTTGGCTGGGCTTTAGTTGGCTGACATATATTCGGCTGATCTGAGCTGGGCTGTACAGTACATGGCTGGACTGGGCTGAGCTGTGGTCAGCTGGCCTTTTAACTGTACTCTATGGTGCAATTATTGTTTAAATTATGGTAAAACCTTTGGCTATATTAAATGCATTTTCATGAAGACATCTGTTAATAATCAATGTTCACTAAGCCAATCCATATTTTACCCCAACAACAGCTAATTTGTCATGAATACAATTTACCCTTGAAAGAAGATGATGATATAATAGCACTGAATTAAATGTTTCCAGCACAAAAAAACTGATTAACCATATTTTTTTTCCAAAATAAGCAAATTATTTAGTCTTCATAAAGTAAACCTTGTCTACTTAAGTTATGCCCATCATTACATTTGACTACATAAAAATGTGACACAGACCCTATGAGTTATGTTATTACTTGAATTATTTAGTTAGGTCAACATATGACCATATTGTGATATAAATATGAACAGCTTTAAAATATTACTTGTATATGCTATACTCTATTATTATTCTGTTAGGCTACATTGTCTATTATTGTATAATTTGGTTAACATATTTCATAACATTTGGTTAACATGTTTAATGCACATCATTGTTGTCACGAATCCCCCTTGAATGTACAGAGACAGGCGGGAAGGTTGCAATAATCCACTAACTTTTTATTGAAAGAAACAAAATACTGCCGCGTGGGGCACAGCGTAGATTAATCCAAAGAATACAGGAGACACCGGGACAGGACACGTAACAGGATACATTAACCGACAAGAGACAAGACCAAACACTAAACCTAAATACACTTACTACTGAAGACAATGTACAACACCTGGACAGGGAAATGAACTAAACCGTGATCTATTGGGTAACTAAAACATGTGACAAGACAAGGGAGTGAGAGGCGGGAACCTAAACCCAAAACATAGCACACCGGGAGACATCTCAAGACAAAACAAGGCAAGGCACAAAAGGGACATTAGGGGGAACCATTACATCACACACTGGGAGAGAACCTATATACATAACACACATAACAAAACAGTACAACTAAACCACCGTAAATATATACTGAACACAGGAGACATAACAGAACACAAAAAGTGGCATGTTATACAGCCCATACAGGGCTGGACGTGACAATTGTGAAGAGGGAAAGGTACATTTAGCATAATCTGATGAGTATAAATTTTAAACAAATTTAATTTAATTTAAATGCTTTAATTAGTATGTCCAAAGTTCCAATATAAAGAGAATAATTTATGAAACTGTAGTCTACAATTAACTATCCAACACAACTTTTCATAATCTAACATAGGTATAACGTTGCCACGTTCCTTTTCTCTCCCGAATCTCATCCCAGTACTACCGGTAATACCAATGCACATAAACGCATCCCCCTAATACGGTCTCAATCAGGCCCGGATTGGCTAATCGGGAGCACCGGGAAAATTCCCGGTGGGCTGGTCTGTTTTTTGGCCGCGAGGGCCGTTGTTGTCATGGCACTGGGATTGAAATATGGATGCTGTCGCTACTCCTTAGGCTGCCTGCATTCACAGCAGCCCCACTTTTTTATTTTTATTTTACCGCAGTCCCCCTCTTTTTATTTATTATT
>JACXGM010035926.1:0-11539 GCA_016801145.1 Umbra pygmaea | reverse complement strand
TTCCCAGCTATTTTGTAGTTTATATGGAAAAGCAACCAGTTTTTTTGTTCTTAGATGGAATTGGTATATTTCTTTGTTTATCCGTATTTTCCTCATCCATGTGAGATCTTTAATACATGGTTGACAGACAATATCAGACCTTTTCTCCCCTTTTATTTTCTTCTTCCAATTATATGGTATTGCTGCGGTTAGTTGATTACATTTTTGAAGAGAGCATACGTCCCCATACGTTTTTTTTAACTGTATGTATGGCATCACTCCCCCGGCATCATTTATAATGTCATTTACAAACATTATTCCTTTTCCAAACATCTTGTCAATGTATACAGGCCTTTTATCAAAAAAAGAAAAACACCCTTGAATGTTCCCAGCATGTGCTGTTACACATGCTATAGTTAAGAATCTTAACCCAGACTGTGCTTCTCACTGATGAGTGGCTGGGAAGGCCCATTAGGGAATAAAAATTGGCCAGCATCGCCCAGGGTGTCAGCGAGGATTTACTTGTCTGCTTCGCGTATAGCTTGTCTCCCTGAGGGGAAGTCTTGTTACAATCTTCACGTCTCCTAAGTCTGTTGGGAGTTGCATTGGAACAAAGACATTCATTAAGGAAAAAGAGAACTTCATAAATTGTCCAGTCTCAGTCATGCTTCTACTCCAGCTAGCTTGTAAAGGCATGCACACATCACATGTGGCTTGTGGAAACAAGACCTCATTGTATTAATAGAATTCTGAAATAGAAATCCCATAATTTCATTTGTGCAGAATTTAAAATGAGAATATATAAAACACAATGTTATGTTGTGAAATAGGTATTGCCTTGTTTAATATATATATATTTTTTATCATTCATATTGTATTTCAATAGACCGACTTACAGCGTATTATTCCTGTAAATGCATAGTTCCCTCACTTCATATGATTAAATAGAAGAACAGTTGTAAAAACATTTGCATGGTACATTTCAAATGCATGTTTTATGGGCCAATTTAGGATTAAAGCACAAATTATGTGAAACCTCGGGGGGCCCAAAAAGAAGTTTGGGAAATCCTGTTCTAGAGAAAACAATGGCATGCGTGCTTGAGCCACATTTAGGAGATTCAGGACTCTGAACCACCTATCAGAGTGTTTAATGATTGGGAGCCTCCCACTTTGTCAGTCACCATAGAGGACATTTGTAATTCTTTCAAATGTGTTAACCCACACAAGGCTGGTGGGCCAGATGGCATTTACCAGAGTTTACCATACTACCAGAGGTATTCACCAACATCTTTAACACCTCCACCAAACCTCATCCCAAACATGCACTTCCACCAGTAGGACAGTCTCAATTAGCCAATTATTATAGGTAGTAATTTAATGAAAATAACAAAATTTACAAGTTTATTACATCAATAATTATTGTTTTTGTATAGGTTGATGTCCTTTCTCACAGTAGTTTTTTTACTTTGTCATGTTTTACTTCCTGCTTTTAACAGTGTTGGTGTTAAAGATGGAGGCAGGATGCAGAAGTACTTCTGTTGTTGTTTACTGAATATGACAGGGAATACAAACATAGTAGTATTCTAGAAGGTACTGACAAAACAGGTGAACGGAGCTGCACAACAACTATACTAAATACTACGCTCTTATTGAGGCATAGACATGTCGAAGATATAGCGTACGCCTGGCTCTACATTCACACTATATACATGTAGATTGCTGAAGGCACACCTTGGTGAAACAGTTTTCAAATCAATCAGCACTACCCAATACATGCTACACACAGCACAGTTACAAATCCACATTGACACACACTGATTGACACACACTAACAACCAGAGGGGAAAATTATACAAACATTGATTAGTAACAGGGAGTAGCTGATGTAATTCAGTGAAGTAACACAAAGGTGCGCAATGGAAAAATAGGGAATTGTCCAATTCCGACCACCAGGTGGAGCCAACCCACCCAATGGCTCAGTCCTCAATCCCTAAAGACATTACACTGCTTCCTGTCTGTAATGTTTTTAGTTTTTTTTAAATAGTCACCAAAAAATACCAACTTTCCAATGGGATATCTCCAGGCCTGATGAACCCACACAGACAATACACCTCTCATGTTTTGCAGCTGACAGTGCAAACCATTAGTTGCTAGCATGTAGGCTTTGGGAGATATGACGCTTTGACCATCATCAATCAAATTTGGAGGGATAATTTCTCTCTCTATGAATCCAGACTTTGTCAGCAATGCCAATCAGCTCCCATATCTAGGAGACTAGAGATGTAGCCTACACTCACAGAGCAGGGTGCTACAATTGTACAGCACAGCTTACTTAAGTTAGTGAGAATTTACATTTGGTAAGAAGTTTTCATGTTGGTGTACTGTGCCTTGTTTTATTTTTTCTTTCATCTGTCTACAATCTATTTTGTTTTGTGACCGTCAGACATGGATAACAGTGTCTTTCGCCGTGGTGGCGTCCCATTAACTTCATACTTGTGTAGTGTTTTACATATCACACATTCATCAACAGGGATGTTAGCATTTTCCAGAAATTTCTGTAAGTCTTTATCTGACAGTCTAGGATTCTTCTTTACTTGATTGTGCATGTTGCGCTGTGATATTTCAGTCCTTTTTGCTGCATGGGTACTCCTAGGGAGCGTAGAAACATTGTTTGACACTCCATTTATAAAGAATGTGTCTGACCACGGATTAATGAACATCAAGGTTTTTAGAGGCTTTTTTTCCAGTTTTATGGAAGTCGAGGTCTTCTAAATTCTCTTTTGAGAAAACTTAAGATTTGTGGCTCTAACTAACACCTCATCTCACCTCATCGCATTGATTGGATTCTAGGCTGATTCCTAAAATATGGGGTCACATACTTATTCTAGCCTGCACTGTGAATGTATAAATTATTTATTGAGCATACACTGATCAGCCATAACATTATAACAACCTGCCTAATATAGTGTAGGTCTACAGTACCTTTTTCCGCCAAAACAGCAGACCCATATGCAACAAAATGTGATGCACTGTGTTCTGTCACCTTTCTATTATAACCAGCAATTCACTTTTTCAGCAATTTGAGCTACAGTAGCTTGTCTGTTGTATTGGACCACAATGGCTAGCCTTTGCTCTAGATGTGCATCAGTGAGCCTTGGCTGCCCATTACCCTCTCGCGAGTTCACCACTTTTCCTTCCTTGGACCACTTTCGGTACTGACCACTGCAGACCGGGAACACCCCACAAGAGCTGCAGTTTTGGAGATGCTCAGACCCAGTCGTCTAGCCATCACATCTTTGGCCCTTATGAAATTCACTCAAATCCTTATGTTTGACAATTTTTCTGCTTCTTCATTTTGTCCTCAAAGTTGATGTGTTAGATGTGAATCCTCATTTTTTGCAACAGAACCCCCTCTTTCCAACGGTACCGGCCTTTATTTTCTAGTCTGTACTGTACAGGAGATATTATGGTTTGGCGCTCTCAAGCGTCAATCGACCTGATATCAGGAAATTGACTCGCGGGCCACAATAATTGAGAACCAGTTGCCCATCCCTGCTGTAGACTATATTAGTCCTTCTATTACATTGCACCTTCACGTTTCATTGCGGCAGATTCCAGAGAGGAGTCATGTGATCATGTATCATACCAGACATTACATACATTCCATAGCGATTTAAATTATATCCAAACGTTTACAATTAAAATTAAGGCTGACATAAAAGAAAATCACCTGTCTACAGAAACACATGCTGAAATGGAGAAAATTAAGAAATAAAATGAAAATAAATTATATACAGTATAATATAAAACTTATAATCTTAAGAGCAGAAAACGGTTGCTTCTATCAGTGCATTATGTCATTGATCATTAGCATACCTGTTTGTTATCATTGTGCCACTGTTTACTGGCTGATATAGCTAAAAGGTAATCAGGTTTACATCTGGAATGCAGTTTATTACAGAATGTTTCTGTAACAAAAGTGTAAATAATTATCTCTAGCATTGCATTTTATGGCAGATGAAGATTTGGAAAAACATAAATTGCTCTTTTCTACTGACACATTAATGCAAAACTGAATTATTAAACAAACTTTTGCACAGTGCTATATATATATATATATATATATATATATATATATATATATATATATACAGCGGGTGAAATAAATATAGAACACGTCACAATTTTTCTCAGTAAACATATTTCCAAAGGTGCTATTGACATGAAATATTCAGTATGTATGGATTACTTGGGTTGTTACCAACATCTGGTGAAAATGTCATGTCAATAGCACCTTTAGAAATATATTTACTGATAAAAATGGTGATTAGTTCAATACTTAGTTCACCTGCTGTATATGTTTAAAAAAATTAACTATGCTTCCATCACTTAACTGCACTTGTAACAGAATGACTGACCAAATGAGGAAGCAGTGTGTCGGCAAAGATGCTTTAGAAACCCAGGAATATTTATTATTTAAGCTTCAAGAAAATAAGTTGGGTTCTGTGTCCATTTCTCAAAGCACAGCCAACACAACTGCTGTGACTCTCTTAGCCACAGCCTCAACATGTTTCCTGCTCAGGGTAGTTTACTCTGCTTCCAGACAAATATTGTTCAGTTCTCCAACATGGACAATTTGGAGATGGGCAGGTCAGATGTGGAGAGCTACTAACTGTTTTCAAACATAATTAAAGCAGCTTTTTTCACCCTCTATGGTATGAAGAGGAGGGTGAGTTTTCTGTCCCCCTCCTGTCTAGTCAGCAGCCCACCACCTTTATTGCCCCTTTTGCCCAAATATCAGCTATGGGGAGTGGCTAGAAGACAGCTGACTACAACTGGTTTCAGACCCCTGCAAAGCCAGCTCTGATCCATACCTCTGCAGTCCAGCCACCAACCCTGCTGACACAGCAGCCACAGCTGACCCTGCCAACACTGTCAAACCATCGCTAGCCCCTCCGGTGATGAGTCCATCACTACAGCCAGCACTTCTGCCTGTCCGAGCACCATCCAACATTTTCCCAGTTGCTGTTTCTACCACCTAGCTGACCACAGCAGTGCAGGATGGGAAAAAGATCCATTATTCCCCAGAGTGGTTTTTTCCGGGTGTAAAGTGAGCTGTGGATGTTCAGGTGGAGAGACAAAGCATGCCACATGGGCCGCAAGAGAAGCCTGGCAGGGTCATTCCGGGCACCAAGTGGCTCTAGAAGCAGGATGCAGTGCCACGAAGGGGGCAGCAGGACGCTGTCCCTATGGGCCTGAAGCGGGTCAAGTTACTGCTGTGCTGGGACATGGACTCTGGGCTGCTTGGAAGGCCACCGGATCCAGTCCGGGCAGACCAGAGGTTTAGACTTGGCCTGCCTGTCAAATCTAAAGAAGCAAATCTTCCAGGTAGGGCCCACTGGCTCAGCTGCCGGTCTGAAACCTGTGGGGCACCTGGAGTTCTCTGAAGCCCACCCCCTCCAAGTGGGCTTCACCGGTGGGGAGGTTACTATCAGGCCTCCCTCTCCATGGCATGGAGTGGTTTTGGGCTGGCTTGCCACATGGCACAAACTTCCATTTTCGCATACCTGGACATTCCAATCCAACTCCCTTCCCATCATCCGTATTGTCTCGTCATCCCTTATCACACAAACCTGGTTCTTGTTACCTCATTAAATGTATGTTTACAACTCCCCCTGGTTCCCCATGTCCTTGTCAATCATTGGTCTCCTGTACACCAGTTTACCAATTATAAACATTACACATACACCAGTTAAACACACAAACCTTGATGAATACTAACATTCAGTTTCAATGTATGATACACTATACAGTACCTATTCACTAGTTCCCTACACCTATGTTTATTGATAACATATAAATTCCCTACGCACATACACTCACTCAAACATATAGCATGCCCCTCCATTGCAGGCCTGTTGTAGCTCAGGTATGGTGTCAAAATTTATGTGATAGTTGCCCCCTCTAAATTGTTTAAAAATCAGTCCTACCACATATGACAAAATGGTTGACTGGCTGTGTAAAAAAAGGACTTACGACTTAATTTCACAGTAAAAGCACTATCTGGTAGTAGATTGTACACAGTTACCAAAAATCCAAATTAAGTGTTTTTTACTAATGTGGTTGGTATTTGTATGGTGGATATGTATAGAATTGGCTAACACTTTGACAGGCTTATGAAGGGCTATACTACATACTTTAGGGATCTAACTATTTTACACTCTCATTTCCAGACAAGAGATTTACACTAATGTTTACATTCATTTATGATGATTAACTATTAGAATAGCATATATATTGTATAATGCGAGATGTGACTGAAAACTCCATGCCTCCAATAATTTATTCTATCTCTTTCCCCTGTCATTTCTCTCAGTTCAATTAAATTACATTTAAATGGCTTTATTGGCATAGTTAACAGTTGTTTACACTCCCAAAGCAAGTGCAAAATAATATTAATGATGGGTGATGAAGTTGAGTCCCCCAATACCTTCAGAACTGAATTAATTCTTTGTGGCAGAGATTCAACAAGGTGCTGGAAACAGTCCTCAGAGATGTTGGTCCATATTGACATTATTGCAGATTTGTCAGCTGCACATTCATGATGAAAATCATGAAAATCACATCCTAAAGGTGCTAGATTGAATTGAGATCTGTTGATTATGGAGGCCATTTTAGTACAGTGAACTCATTGTCATTTTCATGAAACCAGTTTAATATGAAGTGAGCTTTGTGATATGGTGCGTAATCATGCTGGAAGTAGCCATTAGAAGATGGGTACTCTGTTGTCATAAAGGGATGGATTTCTTCAGCAACAATACTCAGGTAGGCTGTGGCATTCAAATTATGTTTAATTCGTATTAAGGGGCCCAGTGTGTGCCAAGAAAACATCCCCCACACAATACGCCACCACCACCAGCCTGAAACATTGATACTAGAGTTGTCATCGGGCCTGAAAACTGAGCCCTGTACGAACAAAGCCAGCTCAGATAAGGCCCGAGCACAAGCCCGGTCTGACGTCACAGAAATTAATTAAGTCCTGCCCGAAAAAAAGCCAGATGGTAAAAAGCTACACTGTGCGCATAAACCGTTAGATATTTAATGATATGGAAAGCAATAAAACAATAATGGAAGGAACGAACCTTGCATTAAAGGTAGAAATATTATGAAAATAAATGTTTAATTAAGGTTTATGATTCATTTTTCTTATGTTTGGAAATGTATTTTTTGTTTCTACTCATCCAAACAACCATATACCGTAATCCAAATTATTATGCAAATTGGAATTAAGTGTCATAAACATTAAGGCCCCTATATTGAACCAATGCTCACAAGCAGAAACGGTTGCAGTGGGCCCAGAAATACATGAAGACTATTTTTCAAACAGTCTGGTTTACTGTAGAGTGCAGTGCAACCCTGGATGATCGAGATGGATAGAGTAGTGGATGGTTGGTGGATGGTAACCACTTCGATAGCCATTGTGAATGCTGCATCCTTCGAAGGCCGCAGACTTCGAAGAATGGCCTATATGGCCTTCGGAGGCTCCGAATGTAGCTGTCATTGGATTTTGAAGGTTTTATCATTATACCAGATTTATGACGTCATCGCTAGTGTTGCTAGCAGAATACAGCTCCAGGAAGAGATAAAGGGAGAGGGTCCAATGGCTTGCCAAGTTTTAACCCTGTTTTGTTTTCACACAGTTGGAGCATGAAAATAAAAACAATAACAAAAAAAACCTACATTTATATGTGGATTCCTCAGCCACCACACTATTAACACCTGCTATTTTCTTTGAATACAATTGCATCGTCACTGGCATGCTATGAATTCTGGGGAAGGGTAAGCTGCGAAGTGTCCATTTTTGTATCCTTAATTTTCCCTAGAAACGAATACGGCAAAATGGCGGAACAGGCAAGCAGCCGTTTCTAAGCTCTCGCTGCACTGACCCCGAAATACACATGATAACAAAAACCTAAAACTTGTTTTATTAGTACAACAGCTAAAATTGTTTAGTGAACATTTGCCAAACCCGATGCCGAACGGAAAGTCTGGGTCTAACGTTAAAACAGAAGCTAACGTTAAGCTAGGTGCCACTTCAAGCCAAGCTAACAGTGGTTTGAAGAGAAAATCCCCTCCCGGTTCTCCAACGAGAAATTGTGTGCCAACCTCAAAAGTAAAGACCTCACAGGAACTGATGGTAATCCCAAATGGGGCTCTAGTCAAAGCTATGGAAAAGTTAACAACCAAAATGGAAAGCTTTGGTGTACAGTTGAGGGAAAACTAAGGTCGCTTTCACACCTGCCTAGTTTGGTCCATTTAAAACAAACCCTGGAGCGTTTGGTCGGATAGACTGGTTCGTTTGGGCTGGTGTGAAAGCTCATCCGAACTCTGGTGCGGACCAAACAAACGAACTCTGGTCCGCTTCAAAACGGGGGTCTCGGGCCGCTTCCAAGTGAACTAGAGTTCAATTTAGGTGTGAACGCGATCTGTGAAAGCGACCTAAGTCATGGTGGTTAACGTAACCAGGGCCCGGTTCCCCAAAACGTTCTTATCGCTAAGTAGTTCTTAACCTATTCCTCAACCTCTCTCTTAACCTCATGGCACGGTTCCCGACACGTTCGTATGCTAAGTATATCTTCTGTAAGTCACACTTTCGTAAGGTTGGTCTGGACCATTCGTAAGCTCTCTCTTAACGTTGTTTGAGCTCAAGTCGCTAGTCGCCGCCACTGTGCAGCAGTCTTTAGAAATCAGTGCAGCGCAGTACAAGTCAAACTATGGTATGTTGACAATTTTGTGACTTAACAATGATTTTATGGACATTTTAAGACTAATTATACAATTTGTTCGCAATGGATACAGGCCTATTTATGAAATTGACTTTATTTGGTATCAAAACTAATATGTGGTAATTAGCCTAGGCTATTTCTTAATGTCATTAAAGCATTTAAATTGGCAATCAGTTTTGATAATTAAAGTCTGGCAAACAATTTGGCTCTAAATGGCTAAGGTCTATAAATGGGTAAGCATGGTGGTGTCCAGTAAGCGACCAACTATGGCAGCGATCCAACGTGTCCTTGTATTGAATCAAAGACGGCGCCGGCCGCGGAGCCGTTTGGTCCATGTCAATTGTTTTATTCGGCAAAACTTAAGCCCTTTTGACATTTTGCCTGACGTGGCTATATTAAAAAAAATGTGCCTCCCAAGACAAGTCATTATGGAGGTGCTGGACCTTCTCAGACCTGCGCTTGCCAGGCTAACGTGGCAGAATTTTGCTTTAAGCCCTGAAGTCCAGCTGCTTGCAGCGCTAAGGTTTTTTGCTACAGGGAGCTTCATCGAGCAAGACCTCGGTGTGGAGGTACGTCCACACTGTCAACAACGCCCTTCTGCGCCATGCTGGGGATTACATCCAGCTGCCGGCAACATGACAGGAGGTCCAGGAGGTGCACCAGGGCTGTCATGCCATTGCTGGCCTGGTGGATGGCACACTCATCCCTATCGCCAATCCATCAGTGATTGGTCAGACGTACATATCGCGAAAGAGATACGCGGCCATAAACGTGCAGGTTATAGTGGACCGTAGGGGTGTGATCTCAAGGCAGCTTTTGATTGCAAATGTTTTTAATTGATTTATATTTTCTTCTTGGATTAACTTGCTGAGCTATCATTAGCCATCATCCATGATTGAATGGAGATTTCTTTTGATGCGTATTATGATGGAATTTTTTGTTTCGTGAAAAATAAACGGTTTCAAACCTTGCATCCATTAAATGTTCTGTGTGTGATTCTAGTCCTTTAAACCTTTACTCTATCATGCCATTGTGTCCATTCCATTAGTGCTCTATGTAACGCCAATCATTGACATGCTTCTCTTAAGGCTGGCGAAGGCGCCTTAGAATTTCTCAGTCTAAAGTTGACATATGCCCAAATTCGCACGTCCCATTGCTGATTCATCTTCATTAATTTATTGGGCATTGAACGCAGGTCACATGGTTGTCAAAGGATTCCCTTTCTGCTGCTTTGCCTCATGCGTAGCCTTACGCGTCGTCAAACACACAGATAATGTACATGTATGAACTAACTATGTCTTTACGCAGCCTCTTCAAATGAGCCTTTATATCTGAATGTGCACTGAGATTGACACTGAGATTGGTCAACTGGCGCTGAATGTCCTGCAACACGACCAACTTCTCCTTCTCAATATTCACTAACTCTTCGCTACACCGACATGGTGAGATTGTGGAGCAACGTCGTGATGTCGTGTAGTGAAGTCCTGGCAAAGACGTGTGTACGGGAGGCGGTGGCGTAGTGCACCCTTCCAGCTCGGTGCTGCCAGGTGAGGAGAGTGCTGCAGGTGGCTCAGTGTCTGGGGCACATGGCACATTGGGGGGTGGCAAGGACCTGGAACATGAGGCCTGTTCAGCGTCACCTTTTCTAACGTCAATCCCCCCAGGGATTCCATGTGAGACTGTGTCTCCCATGATCGCCAGTGCCTTCTCCTCTTGTGCTGTTAAGGGTTGCACCGAACTTGTCCCTTCACCTGTCCTCGCCCGGTCTCTACGGACAGCAGAACCTCTCACCTTAACCTGGCTTGAAAAATCATGCCATTTTTTCCTGACGTCCTGCCAGGACCTCGGTGTGCCTGATCCGGAGGCAGCCATCTTCCTTGCTATGTCGCTCCATAGCTCTTTTTTGTTGCTGTTGCACAAGTTATTACGAAAGCTGGAAAACAGTGTCACCTTGTGCAAGCTCACCTCGTCCAGCAAAACTTCAAGTTCCTCTGACGAGAAAGAAGCTTGGTGCCCTTTTTTTACATTGCTTCCCCACCATATTCTCTTTCTAACGCTCTCTCTCTCTCTCTCTCTGTTCATTGTGGATGTGTTCCTTTTTATTGTAAACATTAACCAATGGCAATCAATACCACATTACAAAGGAGTAACTGCAGGTGCTTGCCAATCAATTCTGATTGTAAAGTACCTTACCATTATAGCGGCGGGAGGGCCTTAATTGTGGAGGGCGGGCTCATGTTACGCTCGGGAGCGGCGCGAATGGAACGGTGCGAAACACACCAAACCCATTGTGCGATACTGGGTGATACTGTTCCGTTTCCTCCAGTTCGGACAGTACTATGAGCCAGCGCCCCCAAATTAAGATCCACCGACCGCCGCTGATACATCATTTTTAGAAGTCGTTAAACCCACGTCAAGAAGTGGCACAACGGGATGAGGAGGGTGGATGATTAGCGAGGGATACGGTGCGTCTACCAGTCACAACATATCGTGTGAACACATTACTGACAATTTGATAATTGAATTAATAAGTCTATATTTTACTGATAACTTAAACTATGCTAAAATAAGTGTTTGTCACATTTGAGGTGAAGTTTCCATGTATAGTCTCTGTGGTTCCCCTGTATGTGTTGTTTTGCTGCCCTCTTGTGTCTAGTTTTGTCATAGGTTCATTTAGATTATTGGTTGGGTTATTGGGAGTCACAGGTGGGTTGTGTTAGTAATTAGTATGTGTTTGTATTTAGTCATGGTGTTCTCCCCTTGTCTCTTGTCGA
>JACXGM010035925.1:0-11469 GCA_016801145.1 Umbra pygmaea | reverse complement strand
AAGAGGTTCCTCATTAACCCAAAAGAGGTTCCTCATTAACCCAAAAGAGGTTCCTCATTAACCCAAAAGAGGTTCCTCATTAACCCAAAAGAGGTTCCTCATTAACCCAAAAGAGGTTCCTCCTAAACCCAAAAGAGGTTCCTCTTAAACCCACCAGATAGTACCTCCTAAAAAGCCATGAAGTCTCATGAGTTAGCCCAACCTCATACTCTTCAGTAGTAGAATCACACCATACAAATGCATATTTTCGACTGATCTATGTAATTCCCATTACTTTTCCCCAGCCTAGACAGATATGTGAGAAAGTGAAAAGGGTTCTAGTATTGTGGTCATCATCCTGCAATTCAAGGTATTTCATTTCAGCCAGTTAGGGTTACAGTGTCCCAGTTATCCTGTCTGGGTGTTTTATGATTGAGACTAATAGTGGCTGAGAAGGTATTAGGCCAGCCTTCAATTTGGCTAGGTCTCCACTGGTCCTAACTGATGTTTCTACCAGCCATACGCCTGTGTGTGTGTGTGTGTGTCCCTCCCCATGTGTCTGGCTTAGCCATGTGTGTATTTACTACCCGTAGTAGCGGGCATTGTGTTCACACTGGCACCCTCTCCTCTTGCCACCCCCATCTCCAGTAACACACACCTGGCTGTAGGCACATCTGGAGCAGACTAGCTGGTCACAGGGCCTGGACAGATGGTAGCCAGCCCCACAGTGGTGGCAGGGGGTATGAGCCATTACAAATCACAAACTGCCGACCAGACCGGCTGCCCAACATTTGGCACGACAATATGAAGGAAGGAATGAGAAATTTGAAGGAGTGTGGATTAGTGCCGGGACAGCTGAGGAGATGGAGCAGGGTGAAACAAAGAGGGGGGAAGAGAGAGACAGCTGGAGATGTTGAGAGAGAGACAGAGAGAGAGAGACAGCTGGAGATGTTGAGAGAGAGACAGAGAGACAGAGCAGATGAGAAAGTAAAATATCAAAATCAGAGCGAGTAATGGTACATGGTTATCTGTGGTTCAAGTTAGACAGTGAATGTGATATGTCAGACGGAGAGACAGAATTGTAGTTTGGAGTGTGCATGTATATATTTCTATACCATATATATGCGACCATCTGGAGTGTAAAAGCAGGAAAATACTCCTGGTAATTGGTCTCAAAGGACGGGTTAATTGCTTTAGCATTTATGATCGGCAATATATCCAGTAAGTGCGTAACAATCACTACCTAGAGTATGGCTGGTTTTTAGAAAATGACTACCAGTGTAGTTGTACAGTAATTGATGGATTCAACATGCATGGTGGACAGGTTGGCTTTCCAGTCCAACAAACCTTGTAGACCAAGCCTCTCTGTCTGGCTACTGCTGGAGGAATGTTCAGTTCCACACACACCAACTTTTTTTTATTTTTTATATGCCCGGAACCTCCATCACAAGGCGGCGCAAATTGGCATAGCGCTGTCCGGGATTTGGGACAGATACATACAGGTCATAACAAAATGGCACAATCATAAAACAAAATATGGCAACAAAGAAGATAATGAAATGACCTCCTTTCAAAAGTCTGCGTACCCTCAGTTTTAAATTCGGTGTATTGCCCCCTTTAGCATCAATGACAGCATGCAGTCATTTGTGATAGTTGTCTATGAGGCCCCAAATTCTTACAGGTGGTATAGCTGCCCATTCGTTTCGGCAAATTCTTTGGTCTTCTTGCATGAACCATGTTTGAGATCTCCCCAGAGTGGCTCAATGATTTTAAGCTCAGGAGACTGTGATGGCCACTCCAGAACTTTACCTTTTTCTGCTGTAACCACTGGAGGGTAAATTTCAGTTTTAAGATGGCTTGACAGAATCCCCTGCCTCATACACCGTTTGATAAACATTCACTGCCTTATGCACTCTTACACACACCTACTCCCTCTGACAAACACACACCTCAGAAATTGCTTGAAATACCCAATAGGTGCCATTTTAAGTGACCAGCTTATAAACACTGTTGACATTTTATTTCTCTATTTAAAAAATAAGAAAATCAACGTTACACAAAAAAGCACAGCTTTTGTTACACAAAAAAGCACATCCTAACATGCATCATTTATATCAAAGATGGACCGGTGCATCCCCATTGACAAACACGGAAAGCTCAAATCATCCTGTCTTCATTGCAATTCTGGTTAAAATGGCAAAATAAGTGGTTCATAGTGTGGGAAATCATTGTCACACCTAAACCAATTTTTGTTTTCTTCAGACAAAAATATATATAATATTATACATGTTTTACAGCTTGGTCAAAAAGAAAGTAGATAGTTCTGTTTTTACTATCCTCTACAGTGCACCTTTTTAGGCACAAAAACAAAAAATGTAACACCAGGAAATTATTTATGTTTAAAATAATGTCAAGCAGAGTAGCAGGGGGTACCAAATGTCAGAGGCAGGTATTGTGCCCCCCTCACCCCCCTAATAATAAGAATGGTTTGCTTAAAATATGTGTAACTACCCATTTGAAACTCACACCTATGCCCTTGAATATAGTGTAGATTTATACTGATTACACAACACTTTGCCCTATCTTTTATTTTTCTCTTTGTCAGCTCCTTCTGTGCTCTTTTAAAGTGTCCATGGCATACTGTATCATTTGAGTCTCATTTGCTAGCTAAGTAGCATAACTAAATGTTGTTTGATATACAAAAATAATAATTTCATTGTTAACTTATAAACGGCCCAGCTATTTAATACAAATTCTCTTTGATTTGACTTAGAAGTCCGTTCATCCAGAAATGTCAATCAAATCATCTCGAGCTATATTTCCACAGGCTGTGTGAATGCCTGCACCTGGGCACACACCATTGAATTGTAAAAAGTGTTTAATGCTTTGTTAATACAGCCACCTCCTCAACTATTTAGTAAAAATAAAATGTAGCGTTATTATGTTTTAAATGCGCGTAAATCCAAAGAAAGTAGAGACATGTTCTTCAGTGAAGCAGTGCTGGTTAAGGGCTGTGTGACAGAGACGCACTGCTGGTCTGTTGTTTATGATCACACGCAATATGCTAGGTGTAGTGGACATGCATTCAATTTGATATGGATCTGTCAACTCAAACAACTGATATCTTGCTGAAAACATTTGACGCATTTCATGCTCTGACACTAAATATATTTTTGTTTAACGTAACAATTTGACATCACAAATCCTCTCGTGCTTGCTGCCTATTCAATGGTTTGCACTTCCAGACACTCGAGGTTTAGCCTTTAACAAAAAGTAGGTACTGCGTTGCATTATGGGCACTTACATCAATTAAACAAAATGGCAGAAATACTACTAGTAGGAGAGTATGCGTTTTGGTGTTTAAATCACTATTCGCAAGCATTCAACTGCTTGAATTTTGCAGTTTGCGCACATTTATTTTTAGTTGCATATGCAAGTGAAGTTATCACACTGTAGAGCCCTGCAACTTGGCCTTAGGGTCATTGCCATGCTGGAAATTCCAAGAGTGTTTTATTTGTAGCTTTTGTGCAGAAGAATGCAAATTGTTTGCCAGCATTGTCCGATAACATGCTGCATTAATCTTGCCATCAATTGTCACAAGGTTCCCCGTGCCTTTAGAGCTCACACATCCCCAAAACAAATCAGTGAGCCACCTCCATGCTTCATGGTGGGGATGGTATTCTTTTCACTATAGGCCTTGTTGACACCTTTCCAATCATAGCGCTTATGGTTGTGACCAAAAAGCTTTATTTTGGTCTCGTCACTCCAAATTACAGTGTGCCAGAAGTAGTGTTGCCAAAAGTATAGATAAATATTGATAAATATCGACTATGAATATTTTAAGCCGTTTTAATACTCATTTTTCACAGTATCGATTATTAAATTGCACTTTTTTGTTATCTCTTCTCCTTGACAGCGAGTTGACACACACAGCTGTAGTGTCCACATAATCCTGCCTCCTCTCACTCACAGTGCGCTCTTTTCGTCACTCGTCATATTCACGCACGTTGACTTATTGAATAGCTCATTAAAAATGGCAAGTGCAGAGCCTCCGTGACTGGCTTTGGTTGACAAGGAAAAAAGGAGGGGTTGTGTTTGGAAGTCCTTTGCAGTTGAGGCAAATGAACAAAGAAAGGCAAAGGAGCAGTGCTGACAAAAGGTGCTAAACAACAAATTTACCTGAATGGCCAACACGACTGGGAACGGGTCTTCCCTTTCAAGATCACTGAAGTATTAAACAAGATAGCCCAGTAAACTGTTGTTGATAAGCTCATTCTCCTGTTGTTGATAAGCTCATTGTCCTGTTGTTGATAAGCTCATTGTCTTGTTGTTGATAAGCTCATTGTGCTGTTGTTGATACGCTCATTGTGATGTTGTTGATAAGCTCATCGTCCTGTTGTTGATAAGCTCATTGTCCTGTTGTTGATAAGCTCATTGTCCTGTTGTTGATAAGCTCATTGTGCTGTTGTTGATAAGCTCATTGTCCTGTTGTTGATAAGCTCATTGTCCTGTTGTTGATAAGCTCATTGTGCTGTTGTTGATAAGCTCATTGTCCTGTTGTTGATAAGCTCATTGTCCTGATGTTGATAAGCTCATTGTCCTGCTGTTGATAAGCTCATTGTACTGTTGTTGATAAGGCTTCTTTCTGGCAATCTCCCTCGATCCGGGGCTCCATGCAAGATCTCACCCCGTTGGGTCAAAATGATCAAAAGAACGGTGAGCTAAAATCCCAGAACCACACGGGGGGAACTAGTGAATGACCTGCAGAGAGCTGGGACCAAAGTAACAAAGGCTACCATCAGTAACACACTACTGCGCCAGGACTCAAATCCTGCAGTGCCAGACGTGTCCCCCTGCTTAAGCCAGTACATGTCCAGGCCCGTCTAAGGTTTGATAGAGAGCATTTAGATGATCCAGAAGAGGATTGGGAGAATGTCATATGGTCAGATGAAACCAAAAAATAACTTCTTGGTAAAAACTCAACTTGTCGTGTATGGAGGAGAAAGAATGCTGAGTTGCATCCAAAGAACACCATACCTACTGTGAAGCATGCTGGTGGAAACATCATGCTGTGAGCCTGTTTTTCTGCAAAGGGACCAGGATGACTGATCCGTGTAAAGGAAAGAATGAATGCGGCCATGTATCGTGAGATTTTGAGTTACAGAAAATGTTTGACCTCTGTCATTGCCAACAAAGGGTATATAACAAAGTATTGAGATTAACTTTTGTTATTGACAAATACTTATTTTCCATCATAATTTACCAATTCATAAAAAAATCCTACAATGTGATTTTCTGGATTTTTTTTTGTCTCTCATAGTTGAAGTGAAGCTATGACGAAAATTACAGGCTTCTCTCATCTTTTTAAGTGGGAGAACTTGCACAATTGGTGGCTGACTAAATAATTTTTTGCCCCACTGTATGTCTCCCGAGGTTACCTGTGAGTTTTTCTTTTTATCCGTAACAATTCTTCTGGCAGTTTTGGCTGAAATCTAATTTGGTCTCCCCGACCTAGGCTTGGTATCAAGAGATCCCTTAATCTTCCACTTTATAATAAGCGATTGAACAGTACTGACTGGCATTTGCAAGGCTTTGGAAACTTTTTTGCAGTTCCAGTACCTTATTACGCAGGTCTTTTTACAGTTATTTTCTGCTCAGTATCTAGCCTGCTCAGGGCATCCACATGAGAGCTAACAAACTCATTGACCATTTCTACACAGACACTAATTACAATATAAAATGCCACAGGTGTGGGAAATTAAACTTTAATTGCCATGTTAACCTGTGTGTCACCTTGTCTGTCTGTATCAAGGCCAAACATTCAAGGGTATGTAAAATTTTGATCAGGGCAATTTCAATGATTTCTGTTATAAGTGTGGTTTACAAAAAGGGTACAAACAACTGTGTGATAATTAATGTTTTCAAATGATCACTACTATCCTTACATTACAGTCAGATTTTTTGCATGAACAGTCATATTGTCAAAATCTGATTTCAAAATTTCCACCAGGGTATGCAAACTTATGAGAACAAAAGGTGGAATATATACCTTACCACGTCGCTCTCCAGCAACGTCTTGTGTGCAGATCGGGCGCCTGTAAATTTAGTTGTGAAAGTATAGTTGGTGATCGTAATCATCTCGTACATGATCTGACTAAAAGCTTCCGTGTTGGATGAGGATTGTGAAAAGAATCGGCTGACTCTGCGATATGTGGTTGAATGAACCATGTGAGCGTCCCACACCATCTCACAGATCTGTTCATGGACTTGCGGAGCTGCCGACATGGCAGGGTTACTGAGAATTAGACAAGACCAGTTGGTAGGGGAGGAAAATGGAGGGGGAAAAAATCACACACCAAAAACATCCATGTCATGTCTCTCCTATGTCTTTAGGTATGCTGATTCGTCGTGTGGTGAACGTGGCACTGGGTGTTCTGATTGGATATCTGAGTGTTCCTGTGGTGCTAAACCTTTTGAGTTCCAAACAGGTGATGAACACGTCGTTCGACCCTCTCCGGATCGTCAACACCTACGGGGCCTTTGGCAGGTATCGTTCTCCTCTTCTGCTGTTTTGATTTCAAAACTTTCAGCATTTCTCTTTTGATCAGTCCTATTTTTTATGTAAATAGTTATATTCACCATGGTTTACCACAGGGGGAGTTTTATTAAAACAAAATATATAAAAAAAGGTACAGTTTTGGCCACCAGGTAGCATTATTGTGCACAACAGTTGTAAATCCAGAGCTGTGTTTGGCTCACAGCCATTTTATAATTTGACTTGCTTAACATAATGTATATCTGTATCATTAAAAAGTTTTAGATATTATTGTATTGAAAGAGACATCACGTTTTGAAGAGAAGCTCACCAAAAATCGCCTTTAAAGATATTACCTGCATTCTAATTAAATTAATGAAAGCGGGTGTACTCATACATGATGAACACTCTTGAGATTAAGTGCTAAAGGCAGCCTTGTGTCTGTCCTCTAAACACACCTCCCCCATATCCAACACCTCCCACACCTCATCAAACCTGTCAAATCATCAGTAAGGACTCATATAAATTGAAGCCTGTTAAATCCCAAAACAGAAAGTGATACAGCATATTCTGTTTGCACAAACATCTTTTTACGTTGTAGCTGAGTTCGTGAAAACAAGACCTGATCTCGGTCTAAGTTTCGTACTGTTATAACAAATAATGTAATAGCTAGCCCACAGAATTATAGCTAATGTAATTACACACACCCAATCTCCTCAGCCCTGGGTCATCTTTCTGAGCCACGGGCGTTTTTAAAGTCTGGTGATGCGCCTGGACTACACCACTGAAGGAGCTTTCCATCGAGGAATTACTGCCAAGCCAAAGAAGTGCAATTAAACCTTTTGTCAGTACAAGCTGTAAAAAAAATACTATAACTTATGAAAGATTAAAATATCAGAAATTTGTTTATTTTATCTCCACAAAAAATGTCCACACTCGTGATGTAACAACAGTCTGAAAAGCGGGTAGTTTAACCACTATACTATACATTGTGTAAAAGTGTACTTATGGGTAAAATCTCTAAATTTTCAAGAGTTTCTTTTAAAAACGTGATGTCTGTTAGAAAAACATACTGTAATTGACTTATCTATATTCAATGCATAGCATACTGTACTGGACATTAATCTTTAACCTAACGCAAATATTTTTTTCAAAGCCTGACACATTATATAGGTTAATATAGGCTTTACCATGATTCGAACTGGGAACCTCTTGTTTCTAAGCCCACTGACTTCTCCATTAGACTATTCGGCCTCCAGACAAACTGCAGAAAATATCAGAATTAGTTTGTGTACCACAGAGTACATATTCAATCGTTTATTTACTTAGAACGCAGGTAATGTTTTTATAAACTGAGTTTTGGTGAGCTTCTCTTCAAAATGTGATGTCTCAATACAATTATATCAACAACAAAAACGTGTTGTCTGTTTGAATATAGTAATAGGATATCTAAACATTGTAATCAGATCACGTAATTGTCTGCGTTTACAAAGTATAGCAGTCTGGCGCCACTATCTGTCTGTAGTAGTCCATTACATGTTCACTCAATGTATTGTGTTTTGACGCGGTAGGATTGCCTCAAAATTTGATGAGACATCTGTATCACATATCTGTGATATACGTGCCACCATTTTTTTCTGTGATCCTAACTCCCTCTTCTACACTCATGTCCTCTCTCTATGATCTTTGTGAACTTGTGATATGAACTTTTCTCTGACACTGTTGAACTGTATCTTTTTCTATGCAACCCGCCGCTCCCTCTCTCTCTGTACAGTATCACCAAGGAGCGGGCTGAGGTGGTCTTTCAGGGCACCCTGAGTGCCGATCCCAAGGACCCTGAGGCATTGTGGGAGGAGTACCAGTTTCTGTGTAAGCCAGGGGACCTGACCCGAAGGCCCTGCCTCATCTCCCCTTATCACTACAGACTGGACTGGCTCCTGTGGTTTGCTGCATTCCAGGTAATGACAGAGTCCGGGACTGTTCTAGTTTGCGACTACCTTCGACTACATGTTAATGTTTTATTCAGGGCTTCTGGTTATTTTGTTTTACTGTTTTTTGGGGAAAATTCCTGAGTTGTCCAGGGAGATGAAAACCATGACCCTAATTGCCAACAAGCAGACTGAGTGATATACTTAAAATAAAAAGCCACCGGGGGGCACTAGTTTACCTCCAGTTTTACTTCAATCCTACCTGGGCTGTAGTTTTCCCCTTATAAAACAGAGAGTGACTACGTCATTGGCTGACTCTGCTTCCCCATAGTCTCAGTCTGGAGCCAAACGACCTGCTCAGTCGTTTCCTCTGTCAGGCCTCACTGCTCACACCTTTACTCCTGCTGTTTATACCCGTTTTCTACAGCTCTCTCAGGTGCACTTCTTGCCAGAGACATGACTTTGTTCCTTGCTTGTTTTAATGTGCTCTTTTCACGGCATAGGGTTTCCAAAACCAAGACAATCAGACATTTTGGCAAGAAAGAGAATGTTCATGATGTCGCACATTGGCTCAATATTCACTCAGATTTTGGAAACATACACTGTTTGGAAACATACACTGCTCCAGATTAATTTACTATTTTACTGTAATGTCACCCTTTCTTGCCATTTTTTTAGCACATTCTTCCTCTATATTGGGATGTATCACTGTTGTTAGGATGTGTTTAACTCTTTCTTTCATTTCTCTCTCCTAGACCTATGAACAAAGTGAGTGGGTAATTCACATAGCAGGCAGATTGTTGACCAATGACACATCTATCCTATCCCTGATGGAACACAACCCATTCCACGGCAGAGAGAACCCCAGGTACAGTAATGTTAAAGAAAACTGAAGAGAATAGTAACACTATTAAAACCTATTACAGTATGTAGGAATAGGAACATGATTTCCCATGATTAATGAAAAGGGATTCAGTTAGAGTACTGTGAAAAAGTCATGTAAAAATAAATGAAACTCTGTAAACCAAAAATTATTTCAAAAATAACGTAATAAAAGTTCCTAAATAGAAATCAAATACTATAAAGGACAGTTCTCATTGAAAAGAAAAAAGAAAATAACTACTCAATATTTTGTGCCCAGCCCATTTGTTTATTGTATTTAAATCTGATTTATTTGGTGAAAACAAGGGTACTGATAAATCTGATTTGTTTTTCTATTATTTACCGTAGCTTGAATAAAAAAAATGTAATAAGCAGGAAAGGATATTTTTTACATTTAAACAAATAGTTTATTATTTATTATTTTGTCATTGAACAACTTCTTCCGTATCATTTCTCAAGATTGCTATCGAGACTAAAACCTTTAGATTGTTATATGCAAGTTCAAATAGGATATCAGTATTCCTAATTATTAAAACACATCACTATTGTAATTCCAGACTGCACTGAAAACAAGATTACACATTTATAATGTATCGATATCTAGCTAAGTTTTCATCAACTGTAGATGTAATCATTAGAACATTAATCACAAAACTGGTGCTGTAGTTCAGTGCTAAACGTTGCCCCTCATTGAACAGTGTAAAGCGTTCTAGTCCCACACAGCTAATATTAGCTAGCTGGTTGAGCTGTTCATACTTATTGGAAAATGTAGCTTAAACACTGAAGCATTAACACAAAGCTGTAATAAAAATATTTAATACAAAATAATTTGTTTCCTCAAATTAAAGTTAGGTGGTACTGCTACATTTCTATGAAATTTTAGGAAAAGATAATTGCTTAGGAACCACTGAATTTGGGCATTTTTTCCCCTTTATTTAACCAGTTAGGCTGATTGAGAACAAGTTGTAATTTGCAATGGTGACATGGCCAAGTTAAAGCTCAAGGTGCAAGACAAAATAAAGTTACACATGATGCCTAAACAGGAAACACATTTTTTATGACACTTCAACTTCACATTTATTGTGCGCATTTGCCACTTTATGATGCTGGCAAGCCTTTATTTACATTTACTTTAGCTATAAACAGTTAGTTCTCACTCAGTCTATTGTAAGGTTGTGTGTGATGATCTGTCATAGTGCACCAACCCATAGTCATGTAAAGAGCGCCCTCTTCAGAATAAATAATGAAATGCAAATAATATCTTAGTGTTTTATCTGTGAATAAAAAGCCAATGTAAATATCAAGGGTGAAATAATCAGTCCCTTATTGGGGTGGACAGTGTCAGAGATAGTTGTGGGACCTAATGTGTTGGTCCATGAACATGTTTTTATTTAATGGGAATAATAGTAAAGACATGCCATTTAATGTGTAAGGCCTGTACACAACCTGGCATAATGTTTTTATCTGATTGTCAAACAAACATTAGACTCACTGATTCCATAATCAGCATAGACTACAAAGTCTCAATTGATTGACAAGCGGCCCGTGATCTGCCTACTGAGGACACCTCAAAAATAAAATAAATTAACTCTAAACACTCACTGGACACTTTATTAGGTACACCTGTTCAACTGCTCATTAACGCAAATATATAATCAGCCAAACACGTGTCCGCAAGTCGATGCATTTAGGCATATAGATATGGTCAAGACAATCTGCTGAAGTTCAAACGAAGCATTAGAATGGGGAAGAAAGGTGATTTAAGTTATTTTGAACATGGTTGTTGGTGCCAAAAGGGCTGGTTTGAGTATTTCAGTCTGCAGAAGAGCATCTCTGAACGCACAACACATTGAATCTTAAAGCAGATGGGCTACAGCAGCACAAGACCACACCAGGTGCCACTCCTGTCAGATAAGAACTGGAAACTGAGTCTACAATTTGCACAGGCCCACCACAATTGGACAATGGAAAATTGGAAAAATGTTGCTTGGTCTGATGAGTATAGATTTCTGCTGCGACAATCAGATGCTAGGGTCATTCTCACAATAGAAGTTCAGAGCTATTAATGCCAGTCTGGTGTCCTGTATTACAGAACATGATGAATGAACTACTCTCTTTATAATGACTAACCTCTCTAACAACTTA
>JACXGM010035924.1:0-11562 GCA_016801145.1 Umbra pygmaea | reverse complement strand
CATATTGTGATAAAGTTCATTATTTTCCATAATGTAATGATAAAAATTAAACTTTCATATATTTTAGATTCATTGCACACCAACTGAAATATTTCAGGTCATTTATTGTTTTAATACTGATGATTTTGGCATACAGCTCATGAAAACCCAAAATTCCTATCTCAAAGAATTAGCATATTTCATCTGACCAATAAAAGAATTGTTTGTAATACAAAAAAAAGAAAAAGTCAACCTTCAAATAATTATGTTCAGTTATGCACTCAATACTTGGTCGGGAATCCTTTTGCAGAAATGACTGCTTCAATGCGGCGTGGCATGGAGGCAATCAGACTGTGGCACTGCTGAAGTGTGATGGAGGCCCAGGATGCTTCGATAGCGGCCTTAAGCTCATCCAGAGTGTTGGGTCTTGCGTCTCTCAACTTCCTCTTCATAATATCCCACAGATTCTCTATGGGGTTCAGGGCAGGAGAGTTGGCAGGCCAATTGAGCACAGTAATACCATGGTCAGTAAACCATTTACCAGTGGTTTTGGCACTGTGAGCAGGTGCCAGGTCGTGCTGAAAAATGAAATCTTCATCTCCATAAGCTTTTCAGCAGATGGAAGCATGAAATGCTCCAAAATCTCCTGATAGCTAGCTGTATTGACCCTGCCTTTGATAAAACACAGTGGACCAACACCAGTAGCTGACATGGCACCCCAGACCATCACTGACTGTGGGTACTTGACACTGGACTTCAGGCATTTTGGCATTTCCTTCTCCCCAGTCTTCCTCCAGACTCTGGCACCTTGATTTCCGAATGACATCCAAAATTTGTTATTGTTTTGTTGTGCTGCTTCTCTGTAGCCCAGGTCAGGCGCTTCTGCCGCTGTTTCTGGTTCAAAAGTGGCTTGACCTGGGGAATGCGACACCTGTAGCCCATTTCCTGCACATGCCTGTGCACGGTGAATCTGGATGTTTGCACTCCAGACTCAGTCCACTGCTTCCGCAGGTCATCCAAGGTCTGGAATCGGTCCTTCTCACAGACTTCCCACTGAGGTGCCTTGATACAGCACTCTGGGAACAGCCTATTTGTTCAGAAATTTATTTCTGTGTCTTACCCTCTTGCTTGAGGGTGGCAATGAGGGCCTTTCTTGAGAAGGACCTGTATATATTTTGAATAATGTATTTCAGTTTTGATTCGGAAGCTATATTTTAAAAACATATTTCATGCCACATAGTTCTTTGTCTTCAGAACACTGTTTTGAAAAAAAAATAGACCACATTCTTCCATCAAATACTGTCATGCCATTGAAGTAAAAGTTTAGGCTGATATTGTTCATGCCTTGATCAATCCTTAAGTGTCTTGTTTACAAAAGGTAAACACACAAGCCCTCAATGTACCCACTGCAGAGAGAGAGCGAGAAGAAGAGAGAGGGGGGGAGAGAGCGAGAGAGAGAGAGCGAGCGAGAGAGAGAGAGAGAGAGAGAGAGAGAGAGAGAGAGAGAGAGAGAGAGAGAGAGAGAGAGAGAGAGAGAGAGAGAGAGAAGCTCCATTTCCGGGAGTGGAAGCAAGTGGCGAGATAAAAGGGTGTTATCAGTCCTAGCTGTATATATCACAGGCTTGTGGAACCACTGTGTGCGCACATGCAGCCATAGTACACAGCCTAAGTCACTGATGAGGGTACATCTGAGGGAAGATAAGCACACCGCAGGAACAGACACATAGACAGAGCTGTACAACATGACTTCACACAGCAGGCCTCAGTGACACAATGTGTGTGAGCGTGTCGTATAGGTACGCCCTTCTGCTTGTTTGTCCTATCGTGTGTGTGCACGTATGTGTATGCGTTTCTGACTCTGTGTATGTTTACTATCTGTGTGGCATGTGTAAGTGTATGCCCACAATGCAGTGCACAGCCTACATCAAAACAGGAGCCACTGAGTAAATCCTCTGACTATATGATTGTGTCATCATTGGAAAAATACACAGATCCCATGGCAACCATAGTACAGATTGTCATGCTTCACCACCGACCCATACTGCAACTGCCCAATCTGTGGATTTCACTGATCAGAAGATGCTCACAGAAGATGAACATCCGTGAGCGATTTTGGTAAACATTAGGGAGTTTTCACATTGTTATCACAGAGGACAGGTCAGTCTAACAGTGTAGAGATGTGGCCTAAGAGAGGACATGTCTAAGTGTAGAGATGTGGCCTAAGCGAGGGCAGGTATATCTAGAGAGATGTGGCCTAAGATAGGACATGTCAAGTTTAATTTTAGTTTATTTTTTGTGCACCCAGATTTTTACCTGTGGTTACTTAAAATCTAGTATATGTTTACTTGCCCAACCTTTGAGGATTAGTCAACTTTGGTAGTAAGATCAATAAACAAGGAATGTGCACAACCCTTGTTTTGTGCAAATGGTTCAAAGGTGTGTCCATGATTTGTTAGACGTTTGAAAAACATACTGGTTAAAATAATTTGCATTGATGATTAGGATCACAGAGTTATCAGGTGAATGATTAATTTGTAAGATTACAAATCTCTCTTGAAAAACAATGATAAATTGAAAAAAAGCTGATACTAATGGGGCATTCCAGACTTGGGATTGGGGATTTTCCGACTTAATATTTCTGACCAGAAAACGTTCTAGTGTTAATAAAACAAAATGGCTGAATTTCAGAAGCTGATGTTTGCTTTGCCTGTGTATTCTAATGATGCAAAGCTAACATTTCATGACTAACACCTGCCTCATACTTGCATTAGAGGTTCAATTACAATACCTTTTTTGAAATTTAACTGAAATATGCATTATAAATTCTTGCAGCTTTTATAAATTTACATAGTACATGGATGTGTGCCGGCAGGGTCCATGTGGCACAGTGGGCTAAGTCGCTACCTTGCAGGACAAACTATGCCAACAACAAGTAGATTCAGCACCACGGCCCGCTCCGCAGCCTAAGGAATCACAAACAATTGGCCGTGGTGCTGAATCCACATGTTGTGGCTTTTAACCACTGCGTGGGAGTTGTCAGTTTTGCTCCCTCAAAACTTGCGACATCTGTGGCATTGTGCTGTGTGATGAAACTGCACATTTTAGAGCGGCCTTTCATTGTGGCCAGCCTAAGTCACACCAGGGGCCTTATGTATAAACGTTGCATACACACGAAAAGCTGTGATGTAATATATTTTTATACGCACACGCTGTGATGTATAAAAATGTACTTGATGTGAGAATGTGTGGGCCGTCACAGAAACTTTTGAGCAGATGTGAGGATGTGCGGGCCATCCGCAAAGTCTTGTCTGGATATGTAATGTGGCAAATTCTAACTGAAAAGTGCCAGAACTCACCAAATTTTACAAAATATAGTTTCCACTACAGTTACTGTCATACGTCTATGACGTTGACTATTCAAAAATCATAATTACCTCCACCAATAAAAGTTTGATCATTGATGTGGATGCCAAAATCCAAACAAGATATGCTATTAACTGTTTAATCTGCCGCCACTTAATATCTTCTGTTAAACTTGAGGGTGTCAAATGAACAACAAAATCATTCAGGAAATGCATGTCACCCTCTGAATATGGTTAATATTGCACGCAGCATGAAGTACTTACCACAGATGAAATATATACTTGTTGTGCTTTACAACTACAAGATTGGAATGGGAAAATGCAATTGTCTCTGTAATCCTGACTAACGCACAGGAGCCATGACGCACCAATCCAACTCCCAAGGATGAAACTCAGTAACAGGTGGGCAAAATCACTGATGTGTAATGCTCATTTGATCTTGGGGATTATGTGTAAATAAGTGAACATGGTTTGGGAAATTTGGTGTAGCCTATAAAAGCATGCATAAAAGATGATGCTATACTTGATGCACAACGGCTGCTTCGACTAGTTCTCAAAATTCAATACTTTTTTATAAAAATATGTTCAGGACTGTTCATAACCGACTTTCGGACGTTTACGGGACGATGGTCAGTAAAACATAACTTGCATACAACACTGGTTACTAACGTATATGTTTAAACACAAGGCTGATGAAGCAGTTCTTAATTCATCTTAAAAGTTGATAAAATATATGAAATTTCAATTGTCTGTAGAGTCGCCAACAGTAGCTCTAGAGAAAATGGTTGTATGATCTTCTTGACCTGAGATTAATACATACTAATTCAGACGTGCAAAATTGTTTTATTACATGAGATTTTTGCATTTGTGGAAAAAAGTTAAGCCGCAAGCACTGCATCTGCATATTCATTTATGGGAGGAGGCAAGGCGGGGTCAGAGGCTCATTCACGTGTGGTCAATCTCACGTTGATTGTGATTTATAAAGGAAAGGTTCGCAGGACCTGGTCTACGACCAGTTTTATACATGTGAATATTTCTGTGCATAGGTACTTTTCCAGTTTTGGGCATATGCCATCTTCTGGTATGTAAGCTATGCAATCTTATATACATGAGGCCCCTGTGCAGTCATCGTGCTGTCTAATCAGCATCTTGATATGCCATACCTGTTAGGTGGATGGATTATCTCAGCAAAGGGGAAGTGCTCACTACTACAGATTTAGACAGATTTGTAAACAATATTTGAGAGAAATAGGCCTTTTGTCTACAAAGAAAAAGTATCAGATCTTTGAGTTCAAAGTTGCATTTATATTTTTATTCAGTGTATGAATAAACACAATATACAAACACCATACAAGAAGAAACCATAATACTGAAAACTAAACATACTCCACAAGAACACAGGGGAAAGTGGAATTAGAAACAAACAACAAGAAACGGAGACATCTGGAATATCTGTTAGCAAACACATAGTACGTCTTTGGCTCGCACGTCGCATGTGAAAACAAACTTGGGTTCCATTAATTGTGTAATGGTATTCGTGGGGTGATGGTGTGACCCATTAACTTTTGTGTGAATATTTCTCTCAATGTATACAGCAGGTGTTTGAGGGTATAATGAGACCAGCTGTAATGGTTTGTGTTAACTTACCTAAGGACACCCTTGTTCCAGCTCGGGTATCCGGTATTGTGATTACATATATTGTTTTCTGTCACCTGTATGAAGATAACATTTCCTTGTGATTATATTAAAAGTTATATCAACTCTGCCCCGCTTCTGCACCCCTTTGTCCTCTGTGACAAATTGTGTCTGAGTCTTGTTGTTAATGTAGTATCTGGTGTGCTTTTAAAATAGCCTAGAAAAATCCAGACCCAAATCCGGAGGATATAAGGGTCTGGCTTCGAGTAATGAAAATGACCCAACTCGAGGGGCGGCACCAAGCATGCATTTGAAAATCTCACAGTACGCAATTGGATAACACTACAACCTATCACCAGTGGTTTTTCGCTAAGCCCCTATGGCGGAGCTAACTAGTAGATAAAACTCTTGCCGTATCAAGCTGCTTAGTTCGCTTATGCCTCAGGCCGACCCTGCAAAGGAATACTTTCCGGAATCGCTCGTTCCAACTCAATTGTTACCTCACGGTAAAAAATACTGACAAGTGAATTCAACATTTACGATTGATTTATCAACATCCTGGATCGTGGAAGGCCGTATGCTACTCATGAAAACAATTCAAGGCAAATAATAACTAACTTTACATATATCAATAACAATTTGAATGGATCTAATATAGTTTAGGACAAAATATACAAACATTACATTGATATGTATTTGCGAAATTGTCATGCAACTTAGACAAAGGGCAGCATGTTCTCTACATGCTACACAAATAACCAGTGTAGCAACATCCTACATGTGCAGACAAAGAAAGCGACACCTTTTCATTTATCGTTTTGTAACTTCAAAGAACAAACATTCCATTGATTAGTGTTTATAATGTTATCGAAAAAAACAAGTATTATTTTTGGATAACATCGGCTACTTCAGTTCAAGTAATTTGTGCAGAGAATAATGTAAACAACTTCCTGCCATTTTTAGGTTGCTGTTTTGGAAATATGTTAATCACTTTCAGTTTCTCACGTTTGAATCCCACAACCTGGCAAAAACAGCGCCCACCGCTGGCCTATTTTCAGAGACAGGGCTACCTTCCTACATGTTTGAGTTGAGCATACATGGTGCTGGTGGGTGGGTACAGAGAAATATATATATATATATATATATATATATATATATAGTGTGTATGAGTGTTAGTGTGTGTGTGTGGTTGGTCTCTGCCTACCCTTTTAACAGATGTTTCACCCACCATGTAAATTTGTTACGTGATGGCGGAATAGTTGCACGGCGTTTATGCAATTGTCACTCTGCCGTGGTTAGAACCGCAACTACTTTACCGTCAGCACTAGGCTGCCGTGTTTACCAAAAGAATGAGGTAGACAGAAGTACGAGGTGTACTCATGCTATCGTAACAATGATCTCTATATCTCCCTCAGCCTCGTCATTACTGTGTGTGCAGTCTGTGTGGTTAGCTGGGTGTTCTGCAGGTCCCTAGTTGCAGCAGTGAGCTTAGGTGCTGTGTGTACGTACGTACGGACAGACAGACAAACACAGACCAAACACCCAGATCGTCAGGGCTTTGAAGAGGTTACCTCTAGAAGCCAACTGGTGCTGCGCACGGTAAGGCACATGATCAGAAAAACCACATTGACTGGAGACCACATTACCTTGTTTTCATGAGTGAGCTGTTAAGAGGAAACGTTTGAGGTTTTCTCATGAATTACTAGATGCAAGTTTGAATAAACAGTTAGTGTTATTTCAAAATGCAGACATCGTGTTCACACATCATTTGAACTCAACCTAGTTTTTTTTTTAATGTTGTATTGTTGCAATGCTGTGGGAAGTGTCTGATGCTTAAATTTGGATTTTGTCATTCAGAGTTAAACCAAATCTGTCTAGACACATCTTAGCACCCTTACACCCAATTCCTCCATAGAGTACAGTTGACATTCCCTCACTCCTCACCCTCCTCATTTATTCCCTTCTGCCAGACTGCAGTGTTCCTATTGTCCCTTCTGAGCATGTGAGAGGATTTTTACGAATCCCTCTGAACAATAGAGGTGGGCCAGACCGGCTTCTTTATGAACTCTGCAATCTTCTTTTACAGTCCCTAAATGAATAGGATAGGTGGGCGCCCTCGACAGAGAAAGTGAAGGAGGAGGGAGTGAAGAAATGAGTGAACAAAAGCCCCGGGCTCTAAGCCTCCTCCTGTTTCCAGTGGCAGACTGGTCCAGGGACCTGACCTCCCTTTGATGTTACCAGCAGGCTGCTGCCCTGTCAAGTGCAGGGTGGGGATGAGGGGGTGACAGCTGTGACTAAAGCTGCCATGATGGGCTTCGGAAGTAGGGGATACAAAGAGGCACAGCTGGACAGATTGGAATGATCGGTACCCCCCCACACCCCCACCACAAATACACAGACTGAGAGAGACGCACACACAGTCACACGTTCCTGGTGCCGTTGTCCTTCACCGATGAGCTTCTTGTAATAAGGCCCTCTGTTCAGTGAGTGGCTCTTCTTCTACACTAACGATCAAGTGTTCTTTCCCCTTGGTATGTGCAGGAATCAATCAGCACGCTGAGTCACGTCTGCTTGTCTGTCTCCCTCTCTGTCTGTGGGTGTGCACGCGCGCGTCTGTGCATTTGTAAGACATGCCTGATGTTAGTCACTCAAAAAGAGTGTTTTCTTGTATTTTTATCTAGTCCATTTGAGAAATGACTGATATTCTTTAAGGGAATGTTTTTCAATGAATTCACGTCCCCGTTCTTTGAATCTTTCATGGTTTTGCTTTCATTAAACTGAACATTTGCATAATTTATATAATTGTATACATTTGTGAAATACAGGAACTGCTGATTCTTATAGAATAAAACGTATCTTATATATGTATAAATGGTCTTATTATATTAGTTTAAATATTTACGCTATCCAAACTTAAACACAATATTAAATTAAACAAACAAACAAACAGTATAGCTTTAAAACATGGTAAAATAATTTTTATTTCAGTGATCGTTTTTTGCTTCCACAGCTCTGTCTGAATTTCAGACTGAACATTTGACCAGTCCCATTTTTCAGAGTTTTGCTGAATCTCTGGTATGGTGACACTCGTGAAGCCACTTCAAGGTCACAATTTGTAGACCTTTTTTGGTAAATGAAAATAAAATGAACATTTATGTTGTGCCTCATTATGTGGCCGGGGTTGGTATCTTTGTCATGGCATTCCCGATTATGCTCGGGGACTCCAGGGAGCGGCACATATCGGTAAAGCGAATCCCATGGTGGACAAATACCATAACCTTGTACCGTCGCTCTTTAGTGACCCCTGGTGTGCAGTTCTGGCCCTTGATGTTTTCAATCACAGTTGTAGAATTGGCGAACATATACATTTGGGGCGCAGATGGCTCAGTGGGTAGGGAGTCAGACTTGTAGTCAGAAGGTTGCCAGTTCGATTCCCGACTGAGCCAAATGTTGTTGTGTCCTTGGGCAAGACACTTTACCCTAATTGCTCCCAGGTCGTTGCTGTAAATAAGAAATTGTTTTTAGTCAACTTACCTGGTTAAATAAAGGTTAAATAAAAAATAAATAAAAAAAATGTCCACATATGTACCTGTTTAACGAGCAGTGTGATAAAAATCAGACGGCTTGGCGATACATGCTTGGAGGAAGTAAGTGATCGATCTTCCACCGTCCTGGCCCTCCTGAGGGGTTGCCGACGTGACAAGGCTTAAAAGGGGTATTGGAAATCACATATTTGGCGTGAAGAAAAACAAGCCAAATAAACACAAGTGATATGTTTGTCATTCCTTCAAATTCAAATTTAACAGAAATAAGTAAACTATCTGGATTTAATCAGGATCAAGTGGACTCTGTGGTCTCAAGCCCTAAAAGAGGGCCTGTGCGCACATGGAGCTCTGTGCGTGTTATGTGTCTTGGCACTTCCATAACAACAGCAGAATGGCACAGTGGCACTGCCAAGTTGTTTGCACAGTGCTTGTCTACCTACTGACTCTCTGTCAGTTTAATGGGTGCCAGTGTGAATGCCCCATGGCACCATCACTAGCCTCCGATGGGCATCGGGCCTAGAAAGACAAAATGAAAAAGAGACAGGGAGAAAGAGTGTTCTAGAAGAAAGCCTTATGCCATAAAGCAGTGAGGAGCCCACCATCCTGCCACGGCCAGAACGCCTCCCAACAAGAAGAAGGAGGAGCCACAGTAAAATACAATCACAGACCCGCTTTCCTGTGTCAGCCAAGCATTTACATTAGAAGAGGAAGGAACCATTGGTCCTGGAGAGGAGGAGAAGAAGAGGAGGAGAGGAGGAGAGAGGGGGAATAGAGGAGGAGATAGGGGGAGAAGAGGGGGATCCAGGGCTTATTGCGGGCAGTAAACACTGTAAGACTATCACCATGGAAGCCTGCGAGGTATTCCGAAGCATCTGTCCCAGACCTCTCCCAAAGCCAAACGCCCCCCTTACGCCGGCCCAACACCCAGCCCCTGTCCAAAGGGTTCCTTTCGTCTGCCCACTACAGCCTGCCCACCACAGCAGATGTGCTGGGTGAAGAACCATGGCCTTGTGGCGGGGGGGGGGCTGAAGAGAAAGGGGGTTTGCCCTTGAAATGATGTTGTGTAAGCAAGGCTGTGTGATCTAAGTCCTCCGCCAAAAGCCAGTCAGGCATCCAGCCAGGCAATCCAGCCAGCCAGCCAGTGCCCCGAGAGACCCTCCAGTCCTATAGGACAGAAAGGATATGGGAGGAGGAGAGGAGGAAGAGGAAAGCAGGTGGGTTTGAAAGGCGCTCCAGCTTGGATGCATCCGCTCTTTCAGCGTGTGCCCTGTGGATGCTTGTTATGAAAGGTCATCTGTGTGGGATGAATAGAAGCAATGCTTTTGTATTCCAATAATAATTATAATAACGATAACTATTGGGTGGCTGATTATGTTTGTCCCATTTCACACACGTACTCTACACTTGTGTGAAAGGTACATAATCATCCTTAATTTACAAATTATATTAACTGGTGCCTTCTTTGTAACATTTTACACACACTTCCTTCACGTCGACACTACGGCTTACTGAGTGGAACACATTCACTAAAAATGTCAACTGTAAATGCTTTGTGAAATTCTCACCATGACCCAGGCTAATGTGCCCCTGTCCAGCTGCCTAACAGCGTCTCTTAGCCCGGGGCCTCAACCGCCCAAACTTCCAACTGCCTAGCATTCATCTAAACCCCTAAAAGGACACCCCCCCATCTCAGCTCCTTGCGGAGCTCATTTTCCTCAGTAAAAATCTTCTGTACTGTCGGCTGTCTGGGGGGTCTGTAAAACAGAATCCTATTCAGTGGCCATTTGAAAAGCGTTTTATGGAAATGCTGTTCGTTAGCCCTAACTCATTTATTATACATCCACCCTGGGAGAGAGAGAGATATAGAAAGTGAAAGAGAGGGCGGGGGGGAGAGAAAGAGAGAGAAAGCGGGAAGCGGCTGTAAGATTGACACTGGGGGGGGCATAAAATGGGGAGAGAGAACGGGAGGGAAAATCCCTTCAGCGAGAGAGAGCGAGACAGAGAGACAGAGAGGGACAGAGAGAGAAAGAGAGAGAGGGCAGCGGCTGCCAGGCACTAAGGAATTCATGGTGGATTTGCCCCTTGTTCACGGCCAGATCGCGCTAAAAGGAAGAGCTGAAGAGGCCAGCGAGCACCAACAGATTGCAGATGCTTCTATTGGAGCCTTGTGAAAAACAGCTCACTCTCTCTCAGCCCCCATGCAGGTTCAGAGCCCCCCCAGAGAAAGGGCCTATTTACAGTAAAGGACTGCCCGGCCCATTGTGAGCCACTCAATAGATTCTGCTGGGACTGGAGAATACAAGGAGGCCCACTGTTCAGAGCTCCATGCAAGCCTTGCATTAAAGACAGAGCCAGAGAACCAGAGATGGAGCTTGCTTGTGGCCAGGTCTGGGCCCCCGAGGGCCCTAGAAGGAGTTTAGAGAGCCCAGACTGAATGAGCACGGAGCCTCTTTAACTATCACATTGTGCAGTCTTCAGCAGGCGGGACACTTTTGGACACTTTATGTAGATCAAAGACAATGTGTTCAATCCAAATGAACTTGAAATTGGCGGGAAAGTGTGTGTTTACTAATGTGTGTGTGTGTATTTGTGTGTGTGAGTATCTGTCTCTGTCAGTTTTGTGCTCTTTAAGGGGGTGTTTCCATCCCCATCAGGGGACATGGCCCTGAACTCAGGTAAGGACCTGCATTAGTGTTTCTCAATACCTGTTAAACCACCTGTCAATCACTTCAGTTTCCCAAGGGACACAGGTCTAGACCAAGGTGTTCAGTTTATTTTGTGAGGCTGTCAGTGTGTACGGCTGCCTACGTGCGTGTGAGTTTTAGTGTGTGCGTTTTCATGTGTTCCTGTCCCTCTGAGGTCAGCAGCATGCTTCGTTCCTGTCTCGTTACCATGACAACACTCACTCTTTATTCTATTAGTGCGATCCTGGGAGAGAGAGAGAGAGAGAGAGAGAGAGAGAGAGAGAGAGAGAGAGAGAGAGAGAGAGAGAGAGAGAGAGAGAGAGAGAGAGAGAGAGAGAGAGAGAGAGAGAGAGAGAG
>JACXGM010035923.1:0-11540 GCA_016801145.1 Umbra pygmaea | reverse complement strand
CTTGAACTTTGGTTCTCTAGAGAGTAATCAGGGGGACATTGACTGCGCTGCGCTCCGCCCTTAACCACTAGGAGCTAGAGCTCCCCCTATGGGGCGGAGCTCCACGATATAGAACGATAGTTACCGGAGTTATTGTAACTCCAGTTCTATGAGTGGAGCGGAGCCCCATAGGGATATTGCCTGATTACTCTTCCGGATAACGGCTTCCGTTCTTTCGGGAGAATGTCATGGTGGGGTGGACCCCTTATATAGCTGGCGCGGTCACTGGTAGGAAGTGACGTATATACAAACTTTTCAGATGCAACCTGCTGCGCAGGAGGGATAAACCACTAGGAGCTAGAGCTCCCCCTATGGGGCTCCGCTCCACTCATAGAACTGGAGTTACAATAACTCCGGTAACTATCGTTTCTCTTTGGCTATTTACATTAAGGAGCTATTGACGATCAAAGTCCGAATCTTTAATATATTTCTAACTTCACCGCAGTGTTGCAGCGAACAGCTGATTGACACACACACATTTTAGGAGTTCATTATATTGGAATAATTTTGTAATACTTCTATCATTATAGAATTCAAAATAAGACAAAGGGGAACTCTTGCAAGGAGTTTAAGTGTCCTGTAACGCCTTCTTTTATAGAAACATAATACAGGTAAGCTTAATTTTCTGGTAACATTATTGTATTCATGTCGCTTATGGGGGTCGCGGTCACTTGTGATGAGTCTGGTGGGTCGCGAGTCCAAAAGGTTGAGATCCATTGATGTAAAGCACAACACAACAAATAACTAGGTATTGGTATAGACGTCTTTATGGTAATCCTCAATCCATATATGCTATCTGCTGTGATGTAATCGAATGCATGTTCATTTGACGACTCCGTCCTTGTTGTTAGCTAGCTAGCTAAATACCGGGACACGCGATACATTTTTTGACCGCCCACTCCCGCCCACAGCAAAGTTAAAACCGCCCGTTCCCACAAGATTTGTGTTGGGTCCCGTGGATCTCAATCCCAATGCAGTCCTCTACCTGCCGGTAACAATAAATCTTAAATCTACCGTTCTTGCTGGCTTTCTCTTTCGTCTCTCCCTGCCTCTCCTTGGATGTGTGTTGCCAGCGTTTATGTCACCAGGGCTCTGGTGTCGCTGACAAGATTTTCGCCGACGTCTTCACTATCGTTTCAAAATATAAGCCTGCGCAGAGTCGTGTAAAAGCAGCGGCGGCAATTATTTTGCAGCGGCGGGCCGCCGCTACAAAATGTACATAGCGGAAACATTGAATAGTGTTGTAATAGTGTTGTAATAGTGTTGTACATGTTGTAATACTGTTGTAATAGTGTTGTAATAGTGTTGTAATAGTGTTGTAATAGTGTTGTAATAGTGTGTAATGGTGTTGTAATAGTGTTGTACATGTTGTAATAGCGTTGTAATAGTGTTGTACATGATGTAACAGTGTGTAATGGTGTTGTAATAGTGTTATACATGTTGAAATAGCGTTGTAATAGTGTTGTAATAGTGTTGTAATAGTGTGGGTAGTGTATGTAGTGTTGTAATAATGTGTAATATCATTTTAATACATTTCCAACCCCACCACACAGAATTCCTGCCACTTTACAAAATACTAGTGGCGGCAAGAACACTTCACACAATTTCCCCAGAAATTGTACCAATTCTAGTTTCTTATACAATGCTGCCATCCCTTAGTTGTAACTCTAAAAGTATAGGGGAACTTGAGCACACACATGTTTGAGCACACACACAGACATGCCGACAGGAATCACCAGGCCCGGGACACAATTATACATTTAGGGCCGCCCTGTAAAAAAAATATGACTGTGCAAAAACAAAATTTGGGACCCCCTCAGGACTGGGCCTGGAACAACAATCCCAATTGCCCCACCCTGTCAGCGTCCCTGCACACACACCTTCTCAAGAAATTAGCATATTGTGATAAAGTTAATTATTTTCCATAATGTAATGATAAAAATTAAACTTTCATATATTTTAGATTCATTGCACACCAACTGAAATATTTCAGGTCATTTATTGTTTTAATACTGATGATTTTGGCATACAGCTCATGAAAACCCAAAATTCAAAGAATCTCAAAGAATTAGCATATTTCATCTGACCAATAAAAAGTTTGTAATACCAAAAAAAAAAGTCAACCTTCAAATAATTATGTTCAGTTATGCACTCAATACTTGGTTGGGAATCCTTTTGCAGAAATGACTTCTTCAATGTGGTGTGGCAGGTAGGCAATCAGCCTGTGGCACTGCTGAGGTGTGATGGAGGCCCAGGATGCTTCGATAGCGGCCTTAAGCTCATCCAGAGTTGGGTCTTGCGTCTCTCAACTTCCTCTTCACAATATCCCACAGATGAATACAGGCACACTAGATCATACACAGGATTCACAGGCACAGTACAGCAAACGTTGGGCAAACTCGAGAGTGAGAGAGGAGCAAAGGTCAATACCCGGTTATCCAAACAATATACCAAAAAACGCTCAGTCATTACGTATAAGCAATACCTCGCAATGAGGACTAGTACAGGATAGGTATATATGCACTGTGTGAATGGCAGCAGGTGTTAGTACTCAGGTGATTGCGCTCTGAGAAGTGTGCTTTGTTCATGTGTGGTTGGAAGTGAGGGTGTACTGGTATGTGGTGTGGCTGTGATCTGACCTGAACGTGACGCGCCACTGGGGGATGCAGGGGACTGAAACGGACAGGCTTCAGTAGGAAAACATGGAAAGAGGTCGACATGCGAAACTGTCGGGGAGTCACAAGGGAAGAGGAGTGGATTAACAAGTTCTGTGCATACTCCACCCAAGGGAGGTACTTGTTCCATACATGCAGCCTTTTATCACAATGCTGGCGTAAGAACTTGTCTATTTCCTGTTTCATACGTTCTGTTTAGCCATTGGATTGAGGATGATGACCGGAGGTTAGACTGACCGTAATACCTAATCTGTCGCAGAAAGCTTTTCATACTCTTGAGGTAAATTGTGTTCCCCTGTCCATGACTATGTCTTCAGGGAGGCTAAACAGACGGAACACTTCTCGGAACAGGTATTCTGCCGTTTCCATAGCTTTTCTTTAGTAGTAAGTGAATTAAGGGAACCAACCGGCACATTTTGGAAAATCTATCTATTATAGTTAGGATGGTTGTGTATCCCTCTGACTCAGGCAAATCAATAACAAATCTATGGCTATGTGAGACCAAGGCCTCTGAGGCACCGAAAGGGGTAACAGCTCACCAGCAGGCAATTGGCGGGGTGTCTTAGATTGGGCACAAACGGGGCACGACAAAACATAATCAGAAATGTCTTACTTCATGGAAGACCACCAATATTTTTTTCCCAATAGCTCTGTATTTTTGGTGATACCGGGATGCCCTGTCCCTAAAGAGGTATGAACCCATTGCAATAGTTGAGGTCTAATGGTGGCCGGGATATACGTTTTCCCTTCAGGGGCATCTGGAGGGGAAGGATCAGTTTGTTGGGCTTTCAGTATGTCATCATCTAATTCCCATCTAATAGGCCGTCTGGGGCCCCTGGAAGACAGCATATTGGCTACTACACAAATGATAAACGTTGAACGTGAAAGTGAATGCAAATATAATTCTGGAGAGTTCTAAACATATTCTAAAGTAAAATCATTATTAGCATGTAGTTAACACATATTATTTTTCAAAATGAGACATTATTTAAAAAAAAACTAGAACTGCAAGCAGTTTTGACGGGGTGCAAGCCGTCCCTGGCGAGTCCCCCCTGGTGCAAGTCGCCCCGATGACCCGTGGAGCCCACAAAAGCAGAACCTATGAAATCGGAACCAAAGGCGCAATGGCTGTGACGCAAAAGCTGGAAAATATCATAACACCCAAGATACAAGGTCTGTAGTAATTTGCACATGCCCATATATTTTAAAGACATTTTAAAATGTTAAAAGAAGTGCTTTGATAATGGTCGAAAATGTCAGAGAAGATTAAAAAAGTTGTCATTAGCAAGAAAACATAGGGGATTACAAACTAAGAAAGCAGATGATGAAATACCATCACATAGTATGTCGATCCATAAACTGTCATTCGGAAAACAGGTTTTCAGAGGTAATCAGAGTGCCGTACAGCCATGGCTGAGTATTCATGTACTGTGTTTGAATGAACCAATCTTTGGTTTAATTTGTCCTAATTGTACAGGGATAGGGATTACATTTAACATTGTTCCGCAAAATTATGGGTTCTCTAGCAATTTTATGTAATAATTTATGTATGCCTAACATCCTTGACTGTACACTGTGCCTTACACACTAAAAGAAAACACAACATTTAGCACCCTTTTTTATGTAATTTTATTCCATATCCATTTCACTGTTCAGATTAGGTTGCTACTTTATACTGCGGCCAAAAGTTCATGTAGCGCATTTGAATGAACTGATCTTGGATTTAATTTGTCCTAATTGCGCAGGGACAAGGCTTAAAGTTAACATTGATCCACAGAATCATGGGTTCTGTATCAATTTACTGTAGTAATTTGTGTATATCTGCCCACCTAGTCTGTACACTTTGCCTTACACATTAAACAAATCAGAACCAAATAATGAGTTACCTACATTTGTCCAAAGGAAACTATTTTACAAAACTTTTGGCAACATGTTTTCTGTAACTTTGTCCCATTTCCCTTTCACTGTTAAGTTCAGGTCACTAATTTCTGCTGCTACCGACAGTATTCATTATAGATAGTTGTTCTTGAAAATGTTTTATATTGTTTTTTAGTACAATTTTGTACTAGATTAGCAACAAATCAATTCTAACACCGCACATTCCAAACAGGAAATAAAGTTTGCCAGATACACAGGCACATGATCCATCGTACTCTAATAACCCCAACGAGTGGCATTTTATCAGAATATAGCATAGATCACAGGTGTCAAACCGGTTCCACGGAGGGCCGAGTGTATGCTGGTTTTTGGTCTTTCCTTTCAATTAGAGCCCAATTAAGAGGTAGACTGCCAGGTGAGGCGAGATCCTAACCAATTAGTGACATTCAATCATTCAGGTACAAGGTAAAAGCAAAAACCTGCAGACACTAGGCCCTTTGTGGATCTGGTTTGACACCCCTGGCATAGATCATCTCCTTAGAAATATAGGAAATATTGGTTAGGATAGAACACCACAATTAAATCTACTAAATAAAAGTATATTACATTAATTATGAATTTATCTTGTCTTTGTTTGAAACAAATTGTAGCCTATATGATTATAATACAATATTTTTACATGTTCTATAATGTCTGACACATTAAAAAAGCTCATACTTTTGGACAGTCATTATGGAAAGCGGACCCCAAAGTATAACATTGGCGAGGCAAATGTCAGAAAATATTGAGGTGTGAGCTACAATTTCTGTGGTAAATCACCGTTGTAAATATCCCATTAACATTGATTGAGTAAATGGGCAAAAACTGCTCTACGTTGACGACAGCACCTTTTAATGACAAAAAATGTGGTAGAGAGCTTCAGAGTGGCATGCCAAACAAGCACCAAAAGCTTCATGTTGATAGAATTTACTACGGAAAAGATATTGTAATCACAATTGACCCAGTTAAATGTATTGAATTATTGTCCAAAACAAATAAACGTTGATTAAAGCTCCCCCTAATGGCCGATCTTTGCCAAATTTGGTATAGAACATCACAGTGGGACATTGAACAACAATCTCAAGTTTTTTGATGATAACATTTAATTTGGCAGCGATATAATAAAGTTCATATTTCGTAGCTAGCTACGAAAATTTGTTTGTTCGTCAATTGCGCATAGTTTAACATAGCAAAATTCTTTTGATAACTTTTGGTCAGGTCCATCGGGAGATACTAGATACCAAGTTTTATGTAGATCGGTGGCACAGTCTAGAAGGAGTTTGAAAAAGTTGGATTACGCATGGCGCGATATTGTGAAAAATACTGTTATCAGAAATGGGCATCTCCTATATCATTAGATTCAACTTAATTCAATGAACACATAGATATAAAAGTTTATATTGTGTAATGTGGAATGTGGAAGTTATAGGTAAAAACACGTTTGACATCATTATAGCGCCACCTAATGGCCCACATGTGTAATTTTTTAAATGTGAGTTCCGGTAGCCATTGCACATCTACACTGTCAATTTAAAGTTACTCACATTAATGGAAGTAGTAAATCCTAAAATTTGCCTAAACCCATAAATGTTGATTAAAGCGCCCCTTAATGGCCGATCTTCACCAAATTTCGTACCGAATATCGTAGTGGGACATGGAACAACAATTTCAGGTTTTTTGAAGATAGCATTTAATTTGGAAGCAATATACTAAAGTTCATATTTCATAGCTAGCTACGAAAATATTTTTGTTTGTCAATTGCGCATAGTTTAACGTAACCAAATTATTTATATAACTTTTGGTCAGGTCCGTCTGGAGATGCTAGGTACCAAGTTTCGTGCAGATCGGTTGCACGGTCTAGGACGAGTTCAAAAACGTTGGTTTGCGCATTGCGCAAAATTGTGAAAAATCTTCTTATCAAAAATGGGCGTGTCCTATATCATCAGATTCAGCTCAGTTCAAGGTACACTCGGATATAAGGATTTCAATTGTGCAATGTGTAATGTGGGAGTTATGGGCACAAAACACGTTTCTCACCATTATAGCGCCACCTAGTGGTCCACATGTGTAATTCTTGGTATGTGAGGTCAAGTAACCATTGCGCATGTACACTGTAAATTTGAAGTTACATTAGTACATCCAAAACTGGGTCCCATAGGCCACGCCCCTTTTGACGAATCAGTACCCCACTGTAGGGGTGGCCTCAAGAGTGGCCCTAGATGGTAGTCTAAAAATTTTGGTAAACATCAGATGAACCGTTGATGAGATAAACTTTTTGTAGTTATAGCGCCCCCTAGAGCCAATTTTCATAAAATTTGTTGGGGAGCCTCAGATGGTCATGTCAAACAAGAATCTAAAGTTTTACAATGATAGCTTTTTTTGGCCAAGATATGGCAAAGTTTATACTTAAGTAGCTAGCTACACAAATTCATTTTTGCGCAATTTACGCAATTTTCATCCGATAAAACTTATTTTGATAACTTTTTGTCACGTCAGTCTGGTGATCATACATACCAAATTTCGTGCAGATCGAACACACGGTCTAGGAGGAGTTAGAAAAAGTAGGTTTACGATAAATTGAAATTTTTCACGCATAAAAGTACCGGCGGAAATGGGCGTGGCCTATGTCAGAAGATTTAGCTGAACTCAGGGAACGAGTGGATATGTGTATCTTCTATGTGCGATGTACGGTTTGGGAGTTATAAGGGCAAACACGTTCTTTCTGCTATAGCGCCACCTAGTGGTAAAAGTGGCTGAATATTTCTGTCTGAGGTCCCAGCGGTGATCTGGACCAGTCCTGAAAATGGCACCCCCATGATCATGTACGGTTTAGGCTGTAGTAACGGTTTTACCGGAAGAATAATACGAAACCTTAAAAAAACAATAGGGTTCCACACGTTCTTTGCAACGACGGTTCCCAGCCCCTTCGGGCTTGGACCCCTAATAAGAATAGGAAACCTTAGGAAAACAATAGGGTTCCACAGCCCTGCTGGAGCTGTGAACCGCATTGCTTTGCAACGACGGTTCCCAGCCCCTTCGGGCTTGGACCCCTAATAAAAACAGGCAGGCAGGTCGGCGGGTGGTCGGCGCCCCAGCGGCCTCTATGGGCAAGCCGCCACTGCTTGTTAAACCTAAAGAGAAGTCTATCCGTATTTCGCTGAATTATGGTATTGAGAATGAAAAGGTGTCGTAACGACACAGCGCCCCGCCCCCAGCCTACACGATCTCGTCTCATGTAATGAATGGATTTAAAAAATGGATATCCGGCAGTTTTTTAGGCAGCCTGATCTCTTAGAAATCTGTGAAACTGCCACGGAGTAAGAACATCAGAATCCGTGACAGTTCCACGGAATGGCAGAAAATTCTGTGAAATGGGATCAAACTCTGTGGCAGTTTCACGGAAAAGTCTGCGATTGGCGCACAGTGAGACCTTGCTGTTAATTCGATGTAAGCCTTTCCCAAACCCCTTACCTAACCTTAACCACTCAGAAACCTTGCTGTTAACTCGATGTTACTTGTATTATGTCATAATTTATTGTTTGTAACCATGGTTATAGTGAGTAAAAAAATTATAAAAAAGCACATTTGCAACAAGTCTGCATCACGCTGGTATAGAAAACAGAATATATGCTTAATGTTCGCATGGATTCGCAACCTTTGGTATGTGAGTCGCATATTTATACGACTGCACACCATCACCAACCTACCAACCTGCACAATCTATGCTATTTACACTCTGCTGCGTCATTCTGCGATTCCGTGAAACTGCCACGGATTTAGAAGTTAAGGATCCGAGACTATTCCACGGAATATTCAGCCATTCCGTGAACCTGCCACAGAGTTAGAAGTTAAGTATCCGTGGTAGTATCACAGATTTCTGAGAGATCACGTTGTTTTTAAGTGTGGTCAAGACAGCAACCCTCCTGATGCCAGCAAACGGCCTAAGCTGAAAGCCCAAAGTGAGTGAGCTCGGAAAACAGTACTAAACGTCATGTTTTTAGGTTAATTTAGTTCACGGTAGATTCATGCCACTGACTCAACAAGTCGTGGCGTTGATTATTACCCCTTTTAGACACAAAGTTCCAAGTAATTATTACATTTTCCATATTACAAGTAAAATTCAGGATATTGTTAGATAAATAACTGGATGTAATTGCATGCATTCTCTGGCATTTAAGCTACTGAAAGTTAGTGACAACTAGCTCCCTTTTAGTCAGCTAGTTATTGTTATAATAATATTAACAAAATGTGTTTGCGGTGTAGCCTGAAATAGAGTTTAAGTTATCATAATTAGCTCACCAATAAAACACAATCGAGAGTATAATGTCTTCACAACTAATTGCTACATGGCTTCAAATCCCAGACATAATAAATTCCTTAGAGAAATAACTGGGCTAGTTAACTCTGACTGGCTACCATTTGAAATGATTGACGGGAGAATCCCCCTTCCACTTTGCCCTTCTCGAAATGGTATTGGCACAGGGTGTAGATAGGCTATAGCATTCATACCTAAACATTGAATGCATACTAAATAATTACTTTAATGGTTTGTCTGAAAGGGTTAACCTACAGGCCTTATAATGTGACCGGCTACTTGACAGGATGTGGTGTGAAGCTGTCTTTTCTTCATTTTAACTTCATTTTACAGACAGAGGTGAAACAGACTGATGCAGAGAGCACAGAGAGGAGATAGACAGAGGAGATGAGGAAAGAGGAGTAAAAAAGGCAAGACAAACAGTGAATGAAGAAACAGAAACAGGACAATTCAAAAGAGAAGGAACAGAGAGGGCAGAGAGAAGTTGTTTATCACCTGTGAGAATGTAATTGAACATTCTGCTAGAAAGACAAAGACTGGAGCATAATGCAATATCATTATGTACAAGTGCATTGCGTTGGAAGCCCTGGATATAAGCCTCCCTCTCTCAAAGATTTTTGTTCCGTCTGTTTGTCATTTAGTAAACTTTAAGAAATCTATGATTGAAATCTATAATCTAAGTCTTTTTAACAAGAACTTAGATTAACGTATGAATTGAATAGTGATTGTGTGACCAGAGGGAACAACCAGTGATGCCCTTGGTACCATCAAATAATAGCCTATAGCGATGTCATCAGGATACACCGGTAGGCCGTGAGCTACCTTACCGGTGACCGTGTCGTGGTCCACCTGATCACAGAATTTATAGTTTACCCACCTTTTTTTTAACACTACACCCCTGATGATAATGTATGTTGCTTTGATATTGCATACTGCGAATTCATACCCACAAGAAAGACTGCATGGTGCTTTATTGTACAAGAAGTAGTTTGATTCCAAACTTTAGTGAAGAATATTAAGTGTGTGTGTGTTTTTATATATCACATAAACCACAGTTATTATTCCCAAAAGACACACAGGGTATTGAATGTCTCTAGTTTTGCCATCTAGGTCTCAAAAGGATGTACCTGCCCCCAAGGCCTAGCTGACAACAACTTCACAATACAGCAGCTGTCACAGTATCCTCTGTGCCCAACCATTGTGAACCATATAAATCACAGAAACATGCCATTAAGTTCATGATACAGTCAACAAAGCCAAGAAATTGTTTGATTTTCTCACACAGCTGATATTAGAGGTCTGCTGGTAGTCTGAACGTAATCTCTAAAGCTGGATTCACACCAGATCAGGCAAAAAAAATCACAGTACGGCATCGAAATGCAGACACACTTGTACACCGCAATCAACATCGTAATCAATCTTCCGCATCTACGAGATGGTGGGCAACATTGCATACAACTGTCCATCTCTAGCAAGGCGACTGACAGGAGCTGTTTTCAGTTTAGTATTAATTGACAATACGAAAACTATCTACTGAGCGGTCAAAGCTTGTCTTGCAATCACACACCCATAGATGAAAGCGACATATTAGCTCTTTCTCTGAGGTAATCAACTTCCGGTTCTGGGGCCGTATGGGAATGTACCGCACAAGTTGGATTATTTCAACTCTTGCGACACACCCACCGCACCGCATCCACATTTTGCCGGTTCCGGTAGATTTGCCGCATCGGTGCGCATTGCTTCCTATTGAAATGAATGGACTTCCGCCACAATGCAACCAGTTTGCCGGCTCTGGTGTGAATCGGGCTGAATGATGGATTAACACGAGACACGGCAAAAAATCCCCGTACGGCATCGTAATGCAGACACACTTGTACACTGCAATCAACATCGTAATCAATCTTCCGCATCTACGAGATGGTGGGCAACACTGCATACAACTGTCCATCTCTAGCAAGGCGACTGACAGGAGATGTTTTCAGTTTAGTATTAATTGACAATACGAAAACTATCTACTGAGCTGTCAAAGCTTGTCTTGCAATCTCACACACCCATAGATGAAAGCGACATATTAGCTCTTTCTCTGAGGTAAATCAACTTTCGGTTCTGGCACTGTACGGCAAGGCACCGCAAAAGTTGGATTATTTCAACTCTTGCGACACACCCGCCGCACCACATCCACATTTTGCTGGTTCCGGTAGATTTTCCGCAGCGGTGCGCATTGCTACCTATTGAAATTAATGGACTTCCGCCGCAATGCAACCAGTTTGCCGGACCTGGTGTAAATCCAGCTTTAGGAGTTTGAGCAGCCCTTTCCTGATCATTCTACCCTGCATTTAAAGTGATGTGCCAATTTGCTTGATACATTTAAACAGCCTGATATTTGTGACAAGCCGCTGTAGTGGAAGTTTAAAGTGTTTACAGGACAGATATGCAGATATTAAGGGCTTTCACCTGGTTGGCTACCCCACACCTATTCCTTCCCGGAGTTGCTTCTTTAGAGACGCAAATACAGAGGATGCAGGGAGGTGTGAAGCATCACCCCTCTTCCTTGAAGACACAGCCTGAATGTAAAGACCAACGGAACACCTAAT
>JACXGM010035922.1:0-11540 GCA_016801145.1 Umbra pygmaea | reverse complement strand
CATGTAAAACCAGGACAAGCGTTCCAGTGGTTATCATGGCCCTTTGATGATGTAGCAATGTGTACCTGGGATAGTCATTGTTATAAATGTGTTGTCCTGACACAAGCTCACACAGTATAGCCTGGAATAGTCATTGTTATAAATGTGTTGTCCTGACACAAGCTCACACAGTATAGCCTGGAATAGTCATTGTTATAAATGTGTTGTCCTGACACAAGCTCACACAGTGTAGCCTAGGTATAATGAATCTATTTTACTGATGCTGTGATGAATATATTGTCCTGGTCTAGGCACATCACCATTTTTCAGTGCTTTATTTCCTGGTAATTAGACTTTGTTGAAAGTGTAGCCTGTTATTGTGTAAAAGGCCCTTCGCTAATATGATAAAGACATCTGTGAAAGACTGGTTGGCTGTAATTTTACATTGATTAAGAACTAGAGCTTAACACCCTATTCTACATTGTATCAGAGAGGTAACTAAACGGTGCTCATATGGGATATTGTGTTTCATTCCTGCATTGTACCGCCATAATGTCTGTACCATAGAAATAGAATGGCTAGAAAGGCCATTGAACTGCTTGGCGTGGTCAGTTGATTAGTACACAACAAAATGGCGATTGTTGTTAGTTGTCACGGTGACAACACGCAAATCAGTTTAATGAGGAATTAGGCCGCTAGAACTTTGCAATGGAATGGTACACATAAAAATGGCTGCCGCTCTGACCATTCAGCTACATTAATTTGAATTGATATGTCCTTTCTATCCATTCCATTTCTATGGTCTGTACTATACTTTAGTATTAGTAATGTAGCTTTGGTCAAACAGTGGATGCATTTATAGCTGATTTTGACATGATTAAGCTTTAGTTTTTTTAGGGGATGTGCTAGCCAACCCCGACTCTAGAGCAGGTGCTGTGCTGGATATTTGCGCATTTTTGCCCCAATTACTTCTGCCCAAACTGCATATTTGCACATTATCATATTTGCAGATATTGCAGGTTGTAATAGTAGCAGTGTGTTTATTACTGCTCCGCCACCACTGCGTATGTATTGACCTATCTCTCTTAACTGACATAATTTGCACACATTGTATAACGTATATTTCTACTGAGGATTTTTGTATTTTGTAAATTTCATGTGAAAAGATTTCTTTTTCATTATTATGTTTTGTCTTGGCCAGTTTGCTGATTCAAATGAGAAACATTTCTAAAATAAAGGCGATATAAACCATCCTTGTAAAGCAGGTGGTAGACTGGAGGTTACTGGAAATAAAACAGGTGGTGTACTGGATGTCACTGGATGTAAAGTAGGTGGTGTATTGGATGTCTTTGGATGTAAAGCATGTGGTGTACTGTATGTCCATGGAAGTAAAGCAGGTGATGTATGGTATGTTCCTGGATGTAAAGCAGGTGTTGTATTAGACAACCCTGGATTTAAAGCTGGTGTTGTATTAGACATCCCTGGATTTAAAGCAGGTGTTGTATTAGACATCCCTGGATTTAAAGCAGGTGTTGTGTCCCTGGCTGTTAACAATTTAACAAAAGTGAATTAGATAACAATATTACAAATGAGATGGGGACTAATCTGCTGCGTTGCAAGACAAACTATGTCATGGTAGTCAGTGGTTTGAGCCTGACTAATGCATCTACGTCTTTGCCTGGAAGCCTCAGCATGAGGCAGTGCAAAGTGGCACAGTGCTGCCCAGGATATGGGATAGATAAGTCATGTCTATGTGCAGTTGGGCATTGTAATTGTCCCATGCATGAGCTGACTAAAGGCTTTCGTGTTGGATGAGCAGTGGTGTAGTGCAGGGTATACGCAGGTATACGGCGTATACCCACTTCTTTTTCAGTCAGCATTGTGTAATTCCACTTCTAAATTCCCTCTGATGTGCATAATTTGGTAGCTAATCCAATCTCATGTGAATAAAAAAACAGTAAAGACAGTGATGCAGTGATCCATTGATTCCCCCACGCGCACGCACGATATTGGGCTAGGCGGGTACCGTCAATCCGACAATGCCCAACGCACCGTGGTAAAGATAGTTTGATGTTCGACATTTGACAGATTTTCGGACATTCAATGTTCAATAGCATGCAAGCCATATAAGCTGGAAACCTCATTTTACTCTATTTTAAAAAGAAAAAATGTTTACAACATTGCACTGGTCTTGTTTTCCCGATTCTAACCAAAGATAGACAATAAGACGGGATATTATTTGCAGCGTTGTAGGCACTCTGCGTTCAGCCAATGCACGTCGCAAGGGACCGTTAACAAAGTGCATCACCATATTTTGCACACAGGTCATACATTCAATAACTTCCTGATCACACGACCTAGATAATTCATATCAATGTAGTATCCTTGAAAGGGATTGGCCACACATTGCACACCATTTAGTTTATAAAAAACTGTTGTAAACTTTTTAACAAGTTGATATAAGTGCAAATAAGGCTTTGAAATTGAATAGTTTCAAGGTCACATGACCTAGGACTAGGTAGTTCAAATCAAGGTAGTATCTTTCAGTGTGACAGGCCACACATTGCACAGCCTGTATTATTCATAAACAAGTTGATATAAGTGCTAGAAACACTTTGAAATTCAATAGCTTTGAGATTAGGTAATTCAAACCAAGGTAGTAAAAACAGCATTGATTTGAGTGAGCCATTATGCCAGATATTTTATTACATGACTTCAAGTCCAAATATTTACCCCCCAGTGTAGCGGATGGCCTTCTGAGATCTACTCGCCAACCTGAAAATCTAATCACATTTGGCAATTGTAAAATGTATATATTTTTGTTATGTATATATAATTTTTTTTATTTGTCACTAAGGACTAGTTGGACTAAGGAATAGTCACTCAGAACTCATGATTATTTAGTTGTCTCTTCCTATAGTCTGTGGGCCAGTATTAATTGCAAAAACTGCACCTCTTCTGTGGATAATATTAATTTCATAATTATCCTTTTTCCGTGAAGTTAAGCAGCAAAAGTTAAGTGATAATTTGCAGATACTAGGCCTACTGGCCCATTTTGTTGTGAACTAATATGCAAGACTAGTCTTACATGTCACTGTTTATAACACAGAGCGTTCCTCCTTTACTGGGATGCTTAAAAAAATATTGAGGGCATACATTAAGAGTATACCCACTTCTCTAGGCACTACTACACCACTGTGGATGAGCATTGTGATAATAATTGGACAGTTCTGCAACATGTGGTTCAATCAGCCGTATGAGTGCCCTCCACCAAGCCGCATCTGCCAAGGAGTTGCGGAACTGCGGAAAGGTTCAGTTGGGAGGAAAGCAATATTACAAATGAAATGGATTGGCACCATCAAAAAAGGTATACATCTTTTGGGAATCCTCTACACCTCCCACGTCAACAACCTCCCACTTCATCTAACCTTAACCCTAACCCTAAACCTAACCCTAAACCTACCTTAATATTAACTGTAGTTTGGACCTGCCAAATACCACAAGGGGCATTTTTCTATCATCATGGGGACATCAGGTCCCAACATGTACAAATAAATTTGGATCCTACACACTACACACAACTTAGGGTTTTACTTCCACTTCCATCAAGTCTCCATCATTGTCCTAGCTTGTGAAAGACAATGCGTGTTATTTTATGAGGTGGATCATAGAATATGTTTCTTAGATAGAATTTGTGATGCCATAAAAGGATTGCGGGTATATAATAATAATAATAATAACTTTATTTTCATATAGTGACTTTAAAGCAGCTTCTCAAAACGCTTTACATAAAAGAACAAACATATTTAAAATACAACACACACAAGGGTAAAATCAAGTAAAAGCTAACCTAAAAACATTTGTTTTTATATGTCAGTGTCTTTTATAGTTTGCTGTGGACATATAACCTCACCTAAAGGATTATTAGGAACACCATACTAATACTGTGTTTGACCCCCTTTTGCCTTCAGAACTGCCTTAATTCTATGTGGCATTGATTCAACAAGGTGCTGAAAGCATTCTTTAGAAATGTTGGCCCATATTGATAGGATAGCATCTTGCAGTTGATGGAGATTTGTGGGATGCACATCCAGGGCACGAAGCTCCCATTCCACCACATCCCAAAGAAGCGATAATTGGGTTGAGATTTGGTGACTGTAGGGGCCATTTCAGTACAGTGAATTTATTGTCATGTTCAAGAAACCAATTTAAAATGATTCGAGCTTTGTGACATGGTGCATTATCCTGCTGGAAGTAGCCGTCAGAGGATGGGTACATGGTGGCCATAAAGGGATGGACATGGTCAGAAACAATGCTCAAGTAGGCCGTGGCTACTTGAGCATTGTTAAACGATGACCAATTGGCACTAAGGGGCCTAAAGTGTGCCAAGAAAACATCCCCCAAACCATTACACCACCACCACCAGCCTGCACAGTGGTAACAAGGCATGATGGATCCATGTTCTCATTCTGTTTACGCCAAATTCTGACTCTACCATCTGAATGTCTCAACAGAAATCGAGACTCATCAGACCAGGCAACAAATTGTAGCCTCTTTCTCCTATTTGTAGTGGAGATGAGTGGTACCCGGTGGGGTCTTCTGCTGTTGTATCCCATCCGCCTCGCGTGTTGTGGCTTCACAAATGCTTTGCTGCATACCTCGGTTGTAACGAGTGGTTATTTCATTCAAAGTTGCCCTTCTATCAGCTTGAAGCAGTCAGCCCATTCTCCTCTGACCTCTAGCATCAACAAGGAATTTTCGCCCACAGGACTGCCGCATACTGGATGTTTTTCCCTTTTCACACCATTCTTTGTAAACTCTAGAAATGGTTGTGCATAAAAATCCCAGTAATTGAGCAGATTGTGAAATACTCAGACCGGCCCGTCTGGCACCAACAACCATGCCACGCTCAAAATTGCTTAAATCACCTTTCTTTCCCATTCTAACATTCAGTTTGGAGTTCAGGGGATTGTCTTGGCCAGGACCACACCCCTAAATGCATTGAAGCAACTGTCATGTGATTGGTTGAATAGATCATTGCATTAAGGAGAATTTGAACGGGTGTTCCTAATAATCCTTTAGGTGAGTGTAAGTTCCCACCTGTCCAGTTTACATCTGTAAAAAATAGTCTGTACAGAATAGAACATTGGTATAATATTGATGCCAGTTTGTGTAGATATTATTTTGACTCTGAGAATATAAAAACATTCTGAGGAAAAGAGAGTTCAGTTTAGTTTATTCTGAGTGGTGTACTCACTGATAGTGATGGACTATTAGTAATTTTGAATGTTGGTTTGGTTTCCATAATGTTTGGGTGTTTGAAATAATGTAAATCAAGCAGTATTATGATTTCATGGGAGATTTTGGGAGATTTTAAATACACATACCTGTAAAAATGGTAAGCATCCCGATATGTTTTAAAGTAAAAAAACGGTATGAGTTTGGGAGAGAGATACAACAGGCCCAACAAGTCAAGTCATCTGCGGCCAAGTCTAGGCAACTTTTCCCAATATTGATTCAATATTGATTCATAACAGTGCTTGTCTTGAATTGAGTTGGCTAAAGAAGCTGGCTTGCTAATCAAACATTTGCTTTTATATTTAATTAACTATGCTTATACAGAGATTTAATTGAAATGATCACCATTTTTATTTTTGGCTAAAACAGTTTTTTACATTAAATGTAAACCTTCAAACTATTTTATAGTTTTCATTGTAATGTTAAATATTGAAAACCAAAAAAAGTACAAAATAAAAATCTCTCCACTCAAAAATTACTCAGTCTAAGTACTCAGATTAGCTAGAAAAGGCAAAATGCAATATAAGGCACAATTCTCAGATTGGCTTTAGGAAAGGGGCTCGGGACATTACACACTGAGTATTACAATAATCCGGCATCGGCTGACTGCCTCCTCCTCCCTAATAAAGGAAGAGAGACAATCAGCCCAGGTGTGGCAGAGGAACAGGTGCAGGGTATGATTACTGATGGGGACTGGTGCTCAGGAACGGGTGCCTTCGTGTGTGATGGGATGATGGGTTCTGGTAGCAGGAAGGGACAAACAAACATAGAAAAGACACACAAGGGAGCCATAAACAGTGAACGATACAAAAGGAACAGGGAAAAGGCTAAAGGGGTCTCAGGGAGGCGGGATCATGACTAGAATTATCAAGCTTGCGTTTAAAAAATCCTACATTTATAGGCTACTTACGAAGAGAATTAACAATGCGCCTATGCAAAACAAGTGGGATTAATCAAACGATCCTATGACAGTTTTAGGCACACCGGTACGAAATACCAATTGATAAATACCACTTGTTCTTAGTGTCAGTGCCGGTGCACATTGTCTATAATTTGCCTATCAACATACCCCTAATTACCTGTGGGAAACATAAGCTACAATGAGGTTCATTAAATGTACGACACAATCCAAATTTCCGAGCTTGACAGAAGGTGCCATGTAGTGTAAAATGATGAGCGCATGATTGTTACTGCTTCACCAGTAAAAAGTAAAACTCCGCTAAAGATAAGTGTATTGCATTGTGGAATATGCTGTTCTTCAAACGAAAACAGTAATAGGCATCTAATCAGTAATAGCGTCATAAGTTAACCTAAATAAATGCCATGATATTTGTCCTGCTGAATATATTGTATTCCAACCTCATGCAATCATATTTAGAAGCATAGTAGATTACGGTAGTAACACAGGTGTACTGTAGAATACGGCAGGAGAAACACCCCGGAAGGAGCCAGAATCATGGCATGTAGGCTATTCATCTTCCTTGACAGCAGAAAGTGAAATATAAAGAACGTTTTGTCTCTAAAGTTTAAAACAATTGAATTTCTAACGGAAAATGGAAAGCCTACTGCAGTTGTGCTTTTGTCTTCAGTGAAAGCATACAAATGATAGTTTATACTGTTCGAATTCCGATGGTCTCTATACTAATTCAATTTATACGTCTATAATTAAGTGACAGTAGTTTAAATGATTATGTTGTCTCTAAAACAGCTAGGTCTACATGTATATTTTACGGTCAAAACGAAGTCTGCTGTACATATAGAAAAATCTTTCATCATAAGAATAATAATGGGCGGGTGAATACCATGTTTCAATAATAAAACTATGAATTTTGTATTCGCTCCCAGTTTTCGGATAATGAAACACTTTAGTATTTGTAACTGCATTTACGTTGTAAGTCTAAGATTTCTTTTAAGGATTAGATCACTATGACTAGCCATACGGAGGAAAAGTATGGAAAAACCCAAGTGAGTAGGAGAGGATGGGATCAAATGTGCAATAAATAGAAATGTAATTAATGAATAGATTAATGAATAAATAATATTATAAGTTCATAAAATGTATAGCTCCGCCGCCTGATTTCATCGTCCATCACGATGTTTCACTGTAGACATCGTCCGATGCCAAATTAGTAGACATCGCCCAACCCTAATCATGACAAATCAACCTTAAATTTGGCCCGCCCGGACAAATTTATGTAACGTCACATAGTGCATCTTTAAAGCAATAACAGTAAGTTACTTACAGTAAGTGTTAGCCTGAAATGGTTTGACTGAAATATATTTATTTCTTTATTTAATTTTCAGGGGCTGGTTCTACCAGCTGGACGTATATCATAAGTGTACTTCCGACGTAAACTTTATCTTACGTCAGACTTTATACCTGTTGCACCAGCTGGGTGTAAGCTTTCAACAACACTGTAAAACACATAAAACTTAATTGAACTCAAAGTAATTGTTGAAACTGATTATATTGAGATTTTTAAGTAAAACTAACTGAATTTTGTTAATAAAGCATTTTTGCTTAAGCAGGTGAAAAAGATTGAGTTAGGTTTACTTAGAAATGTACATGTAATAAGTTTCAACAATTATTTTGAGTTCAATTAACTTATTTGGTTTTACAGTGAATGAGCTGTGGTCGTAGATTCTACGCCTAGTAGTGAGCAGATACAGCCAGGGAACAGCCACAAGACAAAATAGTTTGCATATTTTCACAAAAACAACCGTTTTTTGAAAATTGTCCTGTTTTTTTAGAATTAAGCAATGGACAAATATAGTCTTTAAACACTTCAGATGTAAATTTATTTGCTCTCAAAGTGATAACAAAATGAATGGGAGTCTATGTTTACGCTAGCAGCAACCAAATCATAGGCCTACTGTCTCTTAATAACCAGCTAGGTGCATTAACAGCTGATTGGGTGGGCAATTATCAGGTTTGAACAAGCGTTTCAGATTACAAGGCAAAGGGTATAACCTACGTTTCAGGCTGAATTAAGATAGATAAGTCTTTCACCTTTAACTACATGGATTATCAATCAAATGCCTAAAAATAGCCAACGTGTTGTTTGTTAAAATGAAACTAATGTTACTGTACACTACAAACAAATCTTGATGAGTCACTTTCATCTGTGTGATCCATCCCAATACATAAAACCTTATGTTTTCCATCACTACAGTATTGAAAATTAATGCTTGTTAAGACTGACACTGCCCTTCCTCATGCTAAATGGTGAATATATTTTCTGTTAACTTTCTCAATTTAGGATGATGCTAATTGTTTTGTCTAACTAAAGTTAGTTAAACCAGCAAATTCTGTGTATTCTTCATGCTGTAGTGCACAGCACACACTTAGTAACTCAGAACAATTCTTTGGCTTTGTAACAATGCTCTTGCAGGCACATCAAATTTAGAGATCAATTTCATTATACGTGGAATTTATAATTACATGAAAATAACCGCCCCCTGAATCAATATTTATACTAGGCTTGCTGTAAAAGACAGTAGAGTTCTGTTTGATTCACCAAGATGCATTCATATGTGTCATTTAATCATTTACTACAACCTAGTTATGACTGTTTTGTGTTCATAACATGGACCAGGTGGTCATGTCAACTCCACTACCTTTATGGCACTATGGAAAATTCCACTCATTAGGCCAAGCTGGTGCTGAGGCTGGTATCGTTCTTCTTACTATTACCCAAGTAGCCAGCAGAGCTCACCGTTGCTATTGGTGATGTTGTAACATATACACTTCTTTTTTGGGTTAGAGTGTGTAGTTGATAAAGATATTATTATTGCAAAATATCTTTTGTCAATGTCGAACGAGAAAGCCATTTTTTAGTTAACTGGAATTGAAATAGATTTTTTTCCCCAGCCTCACCGTCCACCACACAGACGGATCATTATGCATCCAAGATGTGTGCTTTGACGGTGTAGACAGGGCCAGTGTGGGCACTTCATCTGGGTGTTCAAATATCAGAAACACAGTAGAGATGTGGCTGGCTGCACTTACTGGATGCATTTCTCTCACTATTTATTACATTTTCTTCAGAGAAGTGATTTACAGGCATGCTCAGTGAGTTGTATTATACAGTGTAAGGATGTAAATTTTGTGAATTGTATGTGCTGGCAGTGGTTCTCATTTTGCATCATGCAATCTACGTTCTGTTGAAGGGATATTATTCAGTCCCGATTGATTCAATCTGTTGGCTTTTCTGCGTGTTTGTTTTTTTAAACATCTACAATTTGTTAAGAATTTGTTAATGTCCCTGTCTACACCATTTGTTGTGTTTGCATTTATGTCATGTTATAAAATGGATGGATCCACTTGTGACTCTGCCACACAGCATCAGCATATGTGGAAGTGAATGTGAAACACTTGTGTGTGACAAGGGCTTGGCTTCCGACCCACGCTTTCGATCTTGCTTGCACTTCCTGTGTTTATCATAAATATGAGCTACAGTAAATAGCTGAAAACAGTCTGTGATAGCATCCTGTTAATGTCATTATCTTTCCGCAGCTTACCCTGTTGTACCTAGCTAATTCAATAGCACTGAATGATGCTTGCACTGGGAAGAGGAGGGAGGACAGATCCTTATCTAATATGGCTACAGTGCATTGCTGTACATATTTCAGACAGCTGTGAAAGTGTAGACATTGTTTTGTGTGGAGCTCTGGTAACCTGGCTAAAGTATTCTGAACACTGCATTCTTGAGTGAAAGACACTTACTGTACAGTACATGTCTCTGAGCACAAAGGTGAAATTTTACTTGCAGAAAATCATTTGAATATATTATTCGTGAAAATGACATACATAAACCATGGGATAAACAACAGTTTGAGATCTAAGTGCAGTGGTCAAACTTGCGTAACTTGGCGAGCTTGGACACTGTTGGAGCTGGTCTGGTCTGAAGGTCTGTGTTGTCTGCTTAGTGGTTTAAGCCGACCAGCTCTGTACTGGTCTAATTTGGTCTGTTCTGAAGGTTTCTGTGGTTCACACAGATATTTTCCTTCATGTTGCTAGCAGAAACAATACACTGCTCAAAAAAATTAAGGGAACATACGATCATCACAGAGTAACACCAAGTTAAGTAAACTTCAGGGATATCAATTTGTCCAGTTAGGAAGCATAGGCAATTGTGAAACAATCAGCAAGATAACCCCTACAGATAACCCCTACAGATAACCCCTACAGAGAGGTTTTGCAGGTGGTGGCCACAGCCAATTGCTCTCTCCTTATCCTTTATGACTGATTCTTCTCTAGTTTTGTATTTTCCTAGTGTCATTGTCATTACTGGAAGCATGAGGTTGTACCTGCAGCCCATTCAGGTTGCACAGGTAGTCCAGCTATTCCAGGATGGCACATCCAAACGTGCTGTTGCAAGAATGTTTGCTGTGTCACCCAGTACAGTTTTTAGAGCATGGAAGAGATACCAGAAGATGAGCCATTACACAAGGAGACCTGGACAGGGCCGTTGAAGGGCATCAACCCAGTAGCAGGACCGGTATCTGCTCATTTGTGGAGGAAAAGGAGGAGCACTGCCAGAGCCCTACAAAATGACCTCCAGATACTAGTGTGTATGTTCATAGCCAAACTCCATGAGGGTGTCATGACGGCCCGACATCCTCTAATGCAGGGGTCTCAAACTGGTTCCACAAAGGGCCTAGTGTATGCTGGTTTTTGCTCTTTCCTTTCATTTAGAGCCCAATTAAGACCTAGACTGCCAGATGAGGGAAGATCCTAACCAAATAGTGACCTAATCAATCAGTCAGGTACAAGGTTAATGTGAAAACCTGCATAAACTAAGCCCTATGTGGAACCGGTTTGAGACCCCTGCTCTAATGACATCTGTGCTCACAATCCAGCACCAGAGAACACCAGAATTGGCAGGTCCACCATTGACCTTTGGCATAAGGTAACATGCCATTACTCTCAAAGTTCGCAATACTAGTTGAGTATTAATATACATATTTGGAGGCCGATGGGCAGACAAATGCTCAAATCAACTTACAGTATAACCCATTCAAACATGGTGCTGATAGCTAGCTAAGTGCCTGTGTAACGTATAGTTCTGCGTTGTGTTTAGAGAGGGGCTGTAACGTACTATTGCAAGCAGCCCGCACAACAGTTCACCACGTCCTCTGACTGGTCTTGAACCCGCGGCCTTCTGCTCCGCAACACACATTACAGCCCTGCTTGACAACGTACCAACCGAGTGAGCTATACAAAAGGTACTAATTGTATAGCTCTTCGGCGACATTTCAAG
>JACXGM010035921.1:0-11785 GCA_016801145.1 Umbra pygmaea | reverse complement strand
GTGTTTGTGTGTGACGTGAATGAGAGGTGCGCTCGAAGAGTGGGCCGCACTACCTCACATCTGCAGGCAGGTGGCCCAGTCCGAATTGCAACAAGTATAGCGATTATAAAATAGTTTTTAACGAACCACCTTACCGGCCCAACAACTAGCGGCCCACCGGGAACTCTCCCGGTTCTCCCGATTACCCACCCCGGCACTGGAGACCAGCTAAAACCAGCTGTACACCAACTTGTCCAGGCTGGAAGATCAGCTTCACCAGCTAAGCCAGGGTGGGAGACCAGCTAAAACTAGCTGACCACCAACTTGTCCAGGCTGGAAGACCAGCTTGACCAGCTAAGCCAGGGTGGGAGACCAGCTAAAACCAGCTGTACACCAACTTGTCCAGGCTGGAAGATCAGCTAGACCAGCTAAGCCAGGGTGAAGACCAGCTAAAATCAGCTGACCACCGACTTGTCCAGGCTGAAAGACCAGCTTGACCAGCTAAGCCGGTGGAAGACCAGCTAAAACCAGCTGACCACCAACTTGTCCAGGCTGGAAGATCAGCTTGACCAGGTAGGTTAGGCTGGGAGACCATCTAAAACCAGCTAAATCAGGCTGGGAGACCAACTATAACCAGCTACTTCCAGCTTAAACCAGCTAAAACCAGCCAGAATAGCTAGATTTTTCAGCAGGGTAATGTTAGAATGTAGTAGAAAACACATGGCACGACTCAAGGTAAAGTGTTTTGTTTTTGGTCCATAAATTCGTCTGTAGTGTGATTCATCCAATCCACCATCACAAACATACTGCCATGCTCACACCGCAGCTCAGACACAGCCGCTCAGGCCTGCTGTGTCAGTACGACCGGATGAGTTTGTAGAGCTCCTGGTAGGTCTACCTCCACTAAAATGCAAGCGGGATCACTTACACCACCACCTGATGGATTGTAATAGGACCTATCCACGGGTGTGTTGCAGTAAGGCTTTCTTAACAAACTGTATTCAGCTTGTTTGTAGATGGTCTCTTATAACCACAATCATTCCAGGTCTCTCTTGAGGTTTTTGATTTTCTGTCTCTGTCTTTATTTCTCAGGAATCCATTCATAGTAAAGAAGATGCATGCAGTTGACCTTACAGACGGAAAAAAGGAAAGAATCAACAAAGTGAGCAATTTCTAAATTTAATTAATAATTAATTTTGTAATATAGAATATGAACCGTAATCACTTCAACAATAAAGAGAAGATTTTAGAAATATACACTCAAAAAAATTATATGTTGGACTAATGTAACTGTGTTATGTCAACAGAATGCACATAACTGGGTTATGTTACATTTAAGTAATATTATTCATTACGGTGTTACCCAGTTATGTGCATACCTTATACTGTGTTTTCTTTGTTTTTAAACAGTATTTTCTTGTACTTTATTTTAAAATGTGATTTGCTCATGACATTAATGAATGTAGATGTCCATATGGAAGCTCTGGTGGTCTCTGTATCACTCTAAGGGCTTGTCATATCAATGTTGTAATGTCTGCTACTTGGCCCTCTCAACACCACTGAACAGATGAGTTGGATATTGGAGTTTGTGTGATAACGCCTCTCTCTGGATGTAGAGGAATGCAAACCACGCTAATGCTGGAGATGAAGAGCAGGGCTATAGGACATTCAAACCGACCACATGTGTCACATGGCTGGCAGTTCTCACACTGTCTCCATTGGCATTTTTCACATTCGTCTACATAAGCACCACAAATGGGATCTTGAACATCTTTCACAGCACCCCTGACAGGGCCATGGTGAAAACTTTGTAAATATGTGTTGTAATAAAAACATTGTTTTGTTGTTTCAAGTTGATTGCTTTTAAATTTCTGCAGGTCAGAATATTCACCTAACTACAGAATATTCAAGGAGAGTGTTTATACCACTGGCAGTCTAAACGGGGACAGGTGATGAGTATAAAGGGGGCCCTGAAAGGGGGAGGGCCCTGGAACTTAAATAATGAATGATTTATCACATCAGAGGGGCCCGTGCATGTTTTCTTTCATGGGGCCCTGAAATCCTGCCTACATCCCTGACTACACTGTATATTCCACCGATCCACTCCTGTCTGAGGAAAACAAAGATTTTGCTAAACAAACAGCTGATATAAGAACATCCAAAATGAGGGAAACCTGTGCTAGAGGGTCTACTTAAACTGAGGATGTATAGTGGGGGGGGGATACTATGGGGCAGAACTGTCTAAGAGCTACTTTTACTTTTCAGCTTTACACTTGCATCTCAGCACAGATCAGTGTTAAGGGAGAATATCCTGTTTCACTGCTGCGCTCAGTGTTTGCATGTTAACTGGGCTGGAACACTCCTTACAATGGGAATGAATCCACATGTCTTGTTCTGGGAATTCCTCACATATCTAATACGCTTTGCTACAGTGCTCTGGGTGGGGGAAACAAAAGGCGGTGGTTACAAACGGCTGACAAAATGACAGAGGAAGGTAACAGAAGATCTTGTGTCATGAAAGAGGCCTCAAAGACACCTTGTTGACAAGGAAAGGAGTATTTGTTAAGCACTTTTTATGTGGCGCTTTGATTGACACAGTAGCTCTCAAACAATGGGTAGAAGACATATAATAATAATAATGAACAAAAATACACTTTCAAGTCTAACTGACAAAGGCCAAACCTTTCAGGGTAATGGAACTCAAGCCAGAAAGTGTCAGACTTTCCACCATCAGTCATAAGAACAAATCACAGATTTTATTATGTAGCTTTATTTCATAGTTTCCTTTCATAGTTTCCTTTGCCATAGCCTGCCACTTCAGCCAACAACTGTCACCTCCCTAGAGTGTTTGCAATGAGAGAGACTGTAACTGAATGTGAAATCACACACATTTCTCTGACACTGGAGCCATTGGTGAAGTACACGCATCAACAATGCCATTGACAACCAACATTAACAAATCACTAAATGTATGAAATTGTTGTCAGATCTGCAATCATGGACCCAGAATAAGGGAAATTAAAAGAGAGCAGGAACAGGAGGGATTATGGAAAAACAGCTGTGGTGGTCGTTGGCCAAAACTTTACTGCCTAAGCTGTCTGTCGCTAAATAAAACAAATCTTTTGGAAGATATACAGTAGTGAGTTTTACTGAGGTTTGTTTATAGCCTTGGGCAATTCACAACACTAGCATCTGTGAATGTAAAAATGACAACTTTTACAAAAGACGTGCCAACATAAAGTTCATTTATACTTATTGTGATCCATTATACATTTTACAAACACATTTAGCAGACACACAGGTGTAGGTCTACAACCTAGAAAGACTGAGTTCAAACATTGAATTAAAAAAAGAAAAACCTTTTCTAGAATCGCCAAGGGAGCAAAATCTATTTTCGGACAGAATTTTCCATAGCCAAAGCACCGGGAAACCAATCAAACAAAACAAAACTCAAATTCAGTTAATGCATTATTTATTTTCATAAACTTCCATCTAGAGCTGAGACTGAACTCCCCTGCTTGAGTCCCTATAAACGATATGTATACGGAGGACCACCTCACACTGGGATTTAATTTGAGGCAGCATTTAAACTGATGTACCACACATTGAGCCTGGGATTAAAGGATCTACTCATTCCTGCAAATTAGGAGAGCAGATTGAGATGGAAAAGTAATGTTTTCAAAGGCAAGCAGCTGGTTACATAAATCACACTCATATGAGCAGAGGTGAACTTATACACTACAGCGGTCCTATTTCATAAACCCCCTCAGTGCATTCACTCTAACCCTTTAACACACACATTTTTTAACACACACATACACAGTCAATGTACACACACACACACACACAGATATTCAGTATCCCTCATGAACACACAAATTCAGCTGCTGTCCAATGTACATGGATACTTCCATTTGGTGTATGTACATGTTTCAAAATATATATGTATTTTATGCCAGGGTAATCTATATAGTGCATACACTGTAAAAAGTACTGGTAATTTGCTCCCAGTACTTTTTCTGTTATTTCTCTGACATTTCCTTCAAGACAATAACAGAAAATACTTAGTGATCACAGTAAATGTCTGTTAACACACTGATCTGATACGGACATCTACTGTGTTTATAAAGTATTTTCTGTTTTTGTCTTGAAGGAAATGTCCGTAGAACAATAGAAAAAGAACTGGCAGCAAATTACCAGTACTTTTGATTGTGTTTAAACAGATTTTTTTTTCAGTGTAATTTGGTCAGCTGCGTGATGACATGCAGAATTGGCTCATAGGAAATTAGGGGCAGAAACAAGCATTTCACAACACCTGTGAGAGCTTATGCAACAATGTGTTTAAACAGTTGAAAGAGAAAACCTCAGACCACTTCTCCTCATCCATTGTCTTCGAGGGCAGAGATATACCCACAGCAAAACGTGTCTTGTCAAGGCTTGGAGGCCCTAACACCATGCTAATTTGAAGACATCAAGTACAAGCAGGGCTGAAGTTGATGTGGCAGGATAGGGTGTAAATGGTCATGTAGAGGCCTGGTCAGTTGCTCTCTAACACTGTTGCCACTTGCTCTGCCCTCTTGGTCAGTCTGATTTATGAGACTCCTTGCCCCTTCCAACCAGTGTGCTGTGTTACAAGGGTCCTCTGGCCCAGCTGTTTCAGAATCTCAATGAAAAGCTGGTCTCTGGACAAGCTCCCTCTGCCAAAATGTCTGTATCAAGTCATATCTGTAGGATGAAATTGCTCCTCATCTATTGCAATCACACTATTTTTAATAGGATGGAGACTGCATCTGTACTGGCCACCAGATTCCCTACTAACAGAGGTAGACTGCTTGCCTGCCTACCTGCCTGCCTGCCTGCCTGCCTGCCTGTCTGTCTGTCTGTCTGTCTGTCTGTCTGTCTGTCTGTCTGTCTGTCTGTCTGCCTGTCTGTCTGTATGTATGTACAGTATGTATGTACAGTATGTATGTACAGTATGTATGTCTGACAGACTAGGTTCCCTTTAGTAATAAACAAACTGTGAGTGTTAGATTTTACATTAAACTAAATGCGGAAAGTGGAATGTTGACATACCAGAGTACTACTCGGACAGAGATATAGATATCAGTGTGTTGATTTGTGTTTGTTGTGGTAATTGATCATGTACCGCAGTGGCTCTCGAAAGGGGACCCACGAGCCACCTCACAAGTTGTAGCCCTGAAAACAGCTCACCAGATTTAAGCAGTGAAGGGCTTGTTGATTAGTTGACAAGTTGATTTAATTCAATAGGTGCTTTACTGGCATGATTGGATGGTTGCTACAATAGCGAAAGCAAGCATATACATGCAGCAATTGTGATTAAACAGTGAATAAACAATAAAACTAAAACAAATATGTAACATTATACAGAAATATGGACTATTATATTTAGTATGGAACATTGTACACAAAAAGTAAACATCAGAAATTTACATTGTGGGTGCTATCATTACACTTTTGTTATGACAGGACATAGTCAGCTGCAACGTTTCTAGTGTTTCTGTATTTTCTCCTAAGAGAATGCACATTTTTTCCTGGGCAAATATTTCAAGAAACCTGGCAGTTGTTTCCTTCATTTGCCAGAAATAAACTTAACAAAGAAAACAATGTCTCTGTTTCAGGACACTGTAATTGAAAGAAAATTTGCTAAAATCTGAATACCTTTACAGATCTTCATAGAAAAGTTTTTAAACAATGTTTTCCATGCTTGTTCAATGAACCATAAATCTCAACGCTGTGCATTACAGGGAAAACATCCTCCTCTCTGATGTAGTTCCCTTCCTGCAGGCTCATCCTGACATGACCCTCCAGCATGACATTGCCACCAGCCATACTGCTCATTTTGTGCATGATTTCCTGCAAGACAGGGATGTCAGTGTTCTGCCATGGCCAGAGAAGTGCCTGGATCTCAATCCCATTGAGCACACCTGGGACCTGTTGTATTGGAGGATGAGGGCTTGGACCGTTCCCCCTAGATATGTCTGGGAACTTGCAGGTGTCTTGTTGGAGCAGTGGGGTAACATCTCACAGCAAGGACAGGCAAATCTGGTGCAGTTCATGAGGAGCAGATGCACTGCAGTACTTAATACAGCTGGTGGCCACAGCAGACACTGACAGTTTCTTTACTTTGGACCTTCCCTTAGTTCAGGGACTCATTTTTCAATTTTCAATGTCTGTGGAACTTGTTCAATTCATGTCTTAGTTGTTGAATCTTTTTCTGTTTATACAAATATTTACACATGTTCATGTTACTGAAAATAAAATCAGTTCAAAGTGAGAGGATATTTATTTTTTACTGAGTTTATAAAGCCTTATTGAATTATATTTAGCATGGTGAAGTAGGACGTGCTGTTAATGTTCTACGGTACTTCTTCTGACCCACAGTGTTTACAGAATATTTCTTCTCTGACAGTCCATGTTCTTTTATGCAATCCAGTTATGGAGTTTTATTCCTGTCTTTATTCAAGAGCGTGTTCTTTTCATTTTGACAGCATTTCTAATAATATTATGTTCAGATTCTTTAATAATTTCTCTCAAAACCTTGCTCTCACACTCAAATAGCCACTGCTCATGCTTGGATTTGCTGTGCTTCTGCTCAAACTTTATGCTTAGACTCAGATGTTGTTGTTTGGACAGATTTCCTGCTCCTGGGCTAAGTGCTCTAAAGGGTCATTGTCTTGGTCGCTGTGTTTGTGTAAAAATGCTTTCTGATTCAAATTTTCTGGATCACATTGTGTGTGTCCAAAATGTTGTGGCTCTTTTCTCAATGTTTAGTGCTAAGGAGAACCTCCTAAGTTCAACCAGACAAGCTAGAGTCAAGTGTGCTTGCTCTGGAATAAAGGTGATGTTTGAGAGAACAAATGTTGTATGGTAAATGATTCAGACAATGTGTTTTGTGTATGTGAATCAGTGTGTGGGTTTATAGTATGGTACCTAGACCTGTGCTGTCTCTCACACCTTTAGACCTGTGCTGTCTCTCTCACACCTTTAGACCTGTGCTGTTTCTCTCTCACACCTTTAGACATGTGCTGTCTCTCTCACACCTTTAGACCTGTGCTGTCTGTCTCTCACACCTTTGGACCTGTTCTGTCTGTCTCTCACACCTTCAGACCTGTGCTGTCTGTCTCTCACACCTTTAGACCTGTGCTGTCTGTCTCTCACACCTTCAGACCTGTGCTGTCTGTCTCTCACACCTTTAGACCTGTGCTGTCTGTCTCTCACACCTTTAGACCTGTGCTGTCTGTCTCTCACACCTTTAGACCTGTGCTGTCTGTCTCTCACACCTTTAGACCTGTGCTGTCTGTCTCTCACACCTTTAGACCTGTGCTGTCTGTCTCTCACCCCTTTAGACCTGTGCTGTCTGTCTCTCACCCCTTTAGACTTGTAGGAATGTTGAGAGCCGGGGCGCTAGAGTGCTGGATCCCACACAATGCCTGGATTAAGTATCAGCTATTCCAAATGTCAACAATTCTTCACTCTGCAAAGCCACAGCACTTTTTCATGTCCCATGACCTCCGGACTTGCTGTGATAATGGTAAACAAACATAGTCTTACCTGGCCAGGTAACATGAAACCCCCCAACTTCCTTCCCCGGGACCCCTAAGAGCCCATGATCAGCCCCCTCACCATTAGGGAGGGGCCTGGGGGAGGGGCATCATGAGGAAGCTCAACAAGCCAAGCAGCAAAGAGGTGAGAAAACAATATAAGAGGGAGTAGTGAGAGAGATGGGGGGAGAACAGATGAGGTGTGAAGGTGTGCTGAGAGCTCTTCACCTGCAGGGATCCCCCACACACTCAGAGAAATGGTGCGTTCCGACCAGGTGATTGATAGATGCTAGAAGAAAAGAGGGTTTGGGAAGTTCAACTATGAGGGTCGAAGGGGGAGGGGGTGCATCGAGGGTTTCTCTTTCATCGTGCCTATTCACAGTACGACAAACATTGTCATATTTAAATTTAATTTAAACAATGTTTGCATAATATGTCAATGTAATTTTTTTATTCAACCTTGTAATTTGTTAGGAGGTATTTTTATATGAACATTTCAGTAAAAAATACACTTACCCCAATATGAAATAAATGCTAAATGCATAGGAGGTTACAGGGCTTTTCACACACATGTGGGGTATATATTGTATATATATTGTGTATCCCATGTATGACGCCAGAAATCAGATTCAGTGTTGCACCATACCACATGTTGTGCACAAGAAAAATTAAAAATATTTTAATCGTGCACCCAGAGTTGATTGTTTATGGGAAGGATGAGTGAGGAAGCATAATTCAATGTGTTTTACAGTATCAACCCCGAAAATTCAACATGCTCACAGCCGCTCCGTCAGCTGTTATTCCCTTCTACAGCATGGAACAGGATTCACAGTCCTTATACATTCTCCATGGGGAATTTAAGCATTGTGATGGGCCATTTTTATAGAACAATCAGATCTTCTAAGCTACACATTTTGGATTGAGGGCCTGTAACAACAGCCTACTAACTTTAACCCTTTGAGGATATTGTTTAAAATTTAAATTTCCACCTAGAATTAACAGCTCATTACTGTGGCCCTGAGGTAAAAGAGATGTATGTGTGATACCATTTGTAAGAATACAATTTTATTGTAGGAAAATATAACACTGTGCCTATATAGGGACACCTACCCACAGAATGGTAGGGTAATATGTAGACCAGGGGTGTCAAACCAGATCCACAAAGGGCCTAGTGTCTGCAGGTTTTCGCTTTTACCTTGTACCTGAATGATTGAATGTCACTAATTGGTTAGGATCTCGCCTCACCTGGCAGTCTACGTCTTAATTGGGCTCTAATTGAAAGACCAAAAACCAGCATACACTCGGCCCTCCGTGGAACCGGTTTGAAACCTGTGATGTAGACCATAAACATGACATAAACATGACCCAACATAAAATGACACAATGTCTCAAGAATTGTATGAGCTGGCTGTTAAACACGTAGGTTACCATGACAGCGACCAGTCTGAACGTGAGAACACGTGTGGATAGGACACAGGGGCTAGGGTCAACACCAACACGCTACTGGTTTTGACACATGTAGGCCCAGTGCTGGTTAAAACATGGAGTAGGCAGGCACTGACGAACAGGTGGGCATAGCGACTGTCAGCCCGCTGGAGATTGATGCCGTGGGTTAGAGCCAGGCTCGGTGTTCTCTTACAGTCTGGACAGCTGTGCCGGGCTCTGCCTCGATGTGTTGTCTTTTACAATAACAGGACACTCTGGTGCCTTTCGGTATTGGGGCGTTCTAGCTCTGAGGGGCTTTTGATTCATAGTTCGCCCTCTCTCCAACCGTTCATTCAATTGTCTGGAGAGTGATATCATGTAAATAGCAAAGTTGCCATTGAGAGTCAGACACATATAAATAAAAGGAGTCAGACAAAAATGTTCCTCATCATTGTCATAAATATTAATTTCAACATGCTTTCTACTTAAAGGACTGGGCATATGTTACTAAACCTAATCCTTGTAAAATTGTTTGGTCACACTATGTATTATATAGGCTTTGTGCCAGTGATACAGCAGTAGGAAATCCTCTGTAAGCATTGTAATGTAAGACAAGAATTAGCTAAACACAATGTTAAACAGTAAAAAAAATCCATAATGTATAACCGCCTGCCTTTAGTTGTGTTTTTACATTTTCCAAAACTGATTACCAGTAATACATTCAGGGGCGCTGCTAAGGATTTTGGGCCCCATGAAAAGAATCTTGACAGGGCCCCCAACACAGCTGAGACAGGGCTTCTCTGGGCCCCCTCTTAGTCATGGGCCCCGAGAATCGTCATCCTTTACCCCCCCTTTACAGCGCCCCTGAATACATTCTATGTTATCACATCCTTGCATTGGACTATCAATGTCCTGTTGAGATACATGATCATTTTGCTCTTCCTATCACACTGTATGAGCAACCAGGAAGTCTGCAGAATCAGGCCCCTGAGGACACACCCCTTTAATGACATCCGTAGAACTCGAACGCCTCCGACCTGTCTGTAGAGCTTGATGAATCAAGGAATTCCCTGCCTGCCAAGCCCTTCTAACCCTAAGTGGTGTTTGGGCAATAGGCTCCCCCTGTTATGTGTATCGCCCACATTTAGACCCAGTTTGCTGTGACGCAACCAGACTGCCATGCAGCGTCTTAGATCGCTGCTCCACATCGGAGACGATGTGTCAAGTTACATTTGCGTGAATTAACTAGGCTTTATTTGATTAAATCAGGAGAAATGCTCGATGATTTTGTTTCTTTTTGGATCTCAAAAGAACACAATATTGACAAATCTGTCCTTCTACATTCATGGACTACCGCGGGTGTGAAGAATGTCATTGATTTTGTTTATTCGGGAAGCAACATTCTTAGAATTATTTGTTCATTTGAAAGCAAAGCAATTATGGTCTACGTGGGTACTCTTTGAAAGCAGTTCTTTATCATTGTAAATATATTGGTTAGGAAAGATCAGATTTAAAAAGTATTTAAAGTATTTTCACTCGTGAACTCTCCTCAGAAAAAAAAACTTTTTATGTCCTCTTTCAAGTCTGTTCTTCTGTCAAAGCTTTGTAATTAGGATATCTCTGCAAGTGAATCCGTGTGTCAGGCTAGTAATGATCACATGCCTTTATGTCCAATGTGTGGGTTTGTTTGTGTGAATTAAAATTCCACACCCCTTAAACCTACAAAGTAGCTCCATGCCTTTCTTTCTCGGCTGCAGATGTGCAGGTTTGCTGGGTCCAGCATTATTTAAACTCTTCCTTGGTCTTGTCCAATCTCAACAACAATATCTCAAAAGGAGAACGCACCAGGACGGAACACAAGTCTGGGAGAAATAAAGAAACCACTTATTTTTGTCAATGCAAGCCAATCGAACCCATGTGAAACCCTGTGAAAGATGTCAGCATCACAGTAATTAAACTGTACAACTTCTCTATGGCGTGGAATGTCTTTGTTGCCAGTTGAGCCTTTCACCCATTTTCTTCATTTAAAGCATTGAAGACATATGAAACCTCTGCAGTATTTTCTGGTTGTCTCCCAAATGGCCCCTTAATCCCTATACAGCTCACTACATTTAACCAGAGCTCTTTGTGGCCTGTTCACATGTAGTGCACTAAATAGGGAGTGGTATGCAATTTGTGATTTTGGTATTAACTACACAGATTGATACTGGAAATGAACAGAAGATTTCAAGAAGAGTTTATTGATCTACTTTTCCACGTGGAATATTCACCCAGACACTCTTTTTATGTGTTCTTTATTTGTATTTAATATTTGTCCATCTTAGGGGTTCCCCTTTTCGTGTTTCTGTGTCATCCATTTGTGTGTTACATCACCCGTTTCATATGATGTGTTACGACCTACGATAACGTTCCTTTAAATAACGTTCCGTTAAATAATGTTCCGTTAAATAATGTTCCGTTAAAAGGCCTCCCAGGTGGTGCAGCTATCTAAGGTGGTCTTTAGGAGCTCTAGGCTGTCCAGACACGCATCCAGTCTCAGGCAGGTGGAAAGCTGTCTAAGGTGGTCTCCAGGAGAGCACCAGGCTGTCCAGACACGCATCCACTTTTAGCCAGTTGGTGCAGGAACACAGAAATACACTCACAAACAGAGAGACAGACATCTTTCTCCATTCTCTAACCCCAACCTCTCTCTCTTTCTCTCTCTCTCTCTCTCTCTCTCTCTCTCTCTCTCTCTCTCTCTCTCTCTCTCTCTCTCTCTCTCTCTCTCTCTCTCTCTCTCTCTCTCTCTCTCTCTCTCTCTCTCTCTCTCTCTCTCTCTC
>JACXGM010035920.1:0-11540 GCA_016801145.1 Umbra pygmaea | reverse complement strand
GTTTTTTAACGGAAAAAAATAAGAATTTATTTAAAATGAACAAATATTATAATTAATTAGACCATAATAGACTAGGTTAAAAAAAATATTTTGCCAAGGCTATAACAAAAAGTGCATTATGCATCTAATTTCTGGGTGTGCCAGCTGCCTCTTTGGGTGGCACAAGCACACCCTGGCACACCCGTGCCTACGCCACTGCCATAAAATGGTGTTTTAGGGGCATCTGTTGTGAGTGTGTTACATTAAAGGTGCTATATGTAATACATGTACTGTAATAAATCAAAAAATGATGCCAATGCCTCATCAGATATTAAGGAAACATGTTAAGCTGAAATACTATATTTTCTGAAAACAATGCTAATGTCAGTATTTTTTCTTTTGGAAAAGTACGTTCCGTGACGGAATTTATGTTTATGTTTTGGCCTGTGTGTTGTTATCAACTGCCCATTTTGACAGTACGAACGGATTGCCAGGCATACCTGTAAAAACGCAAACCCAGCGCGCTACAGCCATGGAAGCAGCCAACGAACAAGATCATAGAGATTTTACACAACCTAAAGAAACTCTGCATGTTTCTAAATGGTTCCAGGACCATAGACGTAGTAAAACAAAAACAAAAAAGTTCGCTTGTCATGATTGCGCTGATCTTGTTTGTCACGTTAGTTTCGATTCTGGGGAGGAGGGGGCGGAGGGATACAACTCAGGTATTTTGAATTTGAACTGCAGTACCAATTTTTTAACGCTGGCTGTCCGTTTTACATATAGCACCTTTAAGCAATGTAAGTTGTACCATACAAATTCCTTTAGTAGATTAAATAGTTCTGACCATTCTTTGAATATCAAAATTGCCGTTAATACAGAAAGGAAAATTGTTTCAAAAAGCACTCTTCCAAAATAATGAAATAAATAAAAAAATAAAAATATAACTCCAATTCGGCAACAACATAGCAACAGTGTTATAATTTCTCTAGCAGCAGGATATTATGTCAGCAAAAAAAAATTAAATATTTACAACATAAAAGCAGCACACATTCGATGCACCGCAATAAACACTGAAAAGTTTCCAAAGCCAACCAAATGTCATTTTTATGGTGTTCTTAAGCAAATAAAACAAGCAATTTGTTAAAAAAATCTGGAAAACCCTGCCCTTGTTTACAGTCTACTTACTTCACAAGGACTTCAACAGTTTGCAATGCATGGACCTTTGCACAACCATGCAATATCATCCATTGTGCTACCAGCATAACAACAAGCCATCAGCTGCAAGGCACATAATATGAACAGCTAAGTGCGTCACAGTCTCACATTATATGTTAAAACATGGGGGGAAAGGAAATTATATGTAAAAATATATATACATGGTCAATGAACTGCTCAATAGTGCATGAAAAATGTGTCCCAATATATATACATATATGTATGTATAGCTAAGTACATCACGCTGAGCATTTATTTATTTAACTTTTATATGACCAGGTCTGCATGTTGAAACGGTGATCTGTCCAAGATAAAGCGGAGAGGGTGCAAGATGACAAAGTTACACATGAATTACACAGATTACACATGAATTCCACAGGAGACTAAAAATACAAACAGATTACAAGTTGCGTAGCTAACCTTAGCCATACACCAGCATGACGTCACACAAGATCATTAGGCTACACACTCAGGGCCAGCCAACATAGTGATCTAGATTAATTGGCAAAAAGAATAAAGAGCAGCAAATAATCACCCTCATGCTTTTCCAAATTGTTGGGCAAACAATCTGTGGGCATCCTTTTTGGGAATCAGACTGTGGAGGGGTACGGGATAATAAAGAGAAAATGTCACCCCTTTCTCATGGAGTAGATGTTTCAATGGGAGGATTTTAGCCCACTTCAAGGCAACACCTGAGGTGAAGTCGGGGAATATGAATACTTTCCTATATAGATCAACTCCTCTCTGCTCTTCCCATGCAACAGCCTCTTTATCGCAAATGTAGTGTTATACAGAGTGAAGAAACCAGCTAGAAATGGACAGGGTCAGCAGCCACACACACCCCATCAAGGGCTGCAGAGAAGGGGGCCAGACCTGCATCAATAGCTGTTTTTATCTGTCTTTATATAATATGGGGCACTCCCATTGTTCATCCAACAACATGTCGACGAGCCAACTTAATCATTTTGCAATGCTCATCCAACACAGAAGCCTTTAGTCAGATCATGCACGGGATGTTTTACGCTCACCAACTATGCTTCCGAGATTGAATTTACAGGTGCCCAATCTGCACACAAAGAGTCACTGGAGAGCAATGTAGCAAAGTAGGCAACTCAAGACCTTCCCAAAGACTAAATAATACTCATTAAATATATACTCCAGTCTGGATTTAGACCCTATCATATTACTGAGACTGCACTTGTGAAGATAATAAACAACCTCCAAGTATCATCCGACCCAGGCTGTGCTTAGTTCTTATACTTCTTGACCTTACTGCTGCCTTTGATATCATTGATCACAACATTCTTTTAGACAGATTGTAAATGTAAATCAGACTAGGAGTAGATGTTCTGGCATGGTTCAGAACCTATCTATCAGAAAGCAGTTTGTCCTCCATAAAATCTAAGGTATGCCTTGGTGTTCCTCAAGGTTCTATTTTGGGAACTCTATTTTTCTCTGTATATATGCTGCCTCTTGATGTCATCCGGAAACACAATGTCCATTTTCACTGCTATGCAGATGACACAAGCTGTACAATTAGATGAAAATGTCCAAAGCCCCAAGATTGCATACTCTGGAAGCCCGTGTTTCAGACATAAAGAAGTGGATGACAGAAAATGATTTACTTGGCATTGAAAATACAGATGGTGAAGTGATAAAGTGCTCATCAAGGGGAGGGACTGCACTTAGAAAGTGATTTAAAGTTTTAAAAATTAATCAATACAAATAATGGCCACCAGGTGGCTCCGGGAAGCGAAAATCATCCTAAGCATTTGACCTGGTTAATCGACTGTACTGTACCGCAGACAACAGGGCATTTCTTTAACATTAAAAGAACTCAATTATGAAGTAAAATATTGCACTGTAAGAAATTCCCTGCCAAATAATTGTCATATGTCATATGGTCAGATGAAACCAAAATGGAATTTTTGCTAAAAACTCAACTCGTCGTGTTTGGAGGAGAAAGAATGCTGAGTTGCATCCAAAGAACACCATACCTACTGTCAAGCATGTGGGTGGAAACATCATACTTTGGGCCTGTTTTTCTGCAAAGGGACCAGGACGACTGATCCGTGTAAAGGAAAGAATGAATGGGGTCATGTATCGTGAGATTTTCAGTAAAAACCTCCTTTCTTCAGCAAGGGCATTGAAGATGAAACGTGGCTGGGTCTTTCAGCATGACAATGTCCCAAACACACCGCCCGGGCAATGAAGGAGTGGCTTCGTAAGAAGAATTTCAAAGTCCTGGAGTGGCCTAGCCAGTCACCAGATCTCATCACCCATAGAAAATCTTTGGAGGAAGGTGAAAGTCCATGTTGCCCAGCGACAGCCCCAAAACATCACTGTTCTAGAGGAGACCTACATGGAGGAATGGGCCAAAATACCAGCAACAGTGTGTGAAAACCATGTGAATACTTACAGAAACGTTTGACCTCTGTCATTTCCAACAAAGGGTATATAAAATGGATTAAAAGCAATGATTATGACATTGCTATAGCACAGTGTGTGCATAAGCAGTTAAATATGTAATACTGTGAAAAGCAATACAACAATAAAGGTGAGAAAAAAAATGTTTAATTGATGTTTAGTTTGCTTCGTTTTATTATTAATTAGACCTGTCTTGCATATTTTGAGATTGGCCTAAACTGTAGTTTATACACTCCAGTGGTCTTATAAAAATAGTTAATTTTTATCATTTGAAAAACCGACTAATGGGTTTATTCAGTGAACCATTTTTGTGTTGATTTGGACTTAGGCTATGTTTGGATCATTGTCCTGCTGACAGAGGGTTTGAATGGAGATTGTTTCGCCAGCTTTATTTGAATGTCAATGGAATTAGAAACATTCCTTGTGTGGGTGTTTTGTTTGCGCTCAGTTCGCATAATGCATGACATAACTGATAGTAAATGGAAGGTCTCGGGAAGTTATGATTATGAGAACTAAATAAACATTTCAACCTTTGTACAAAACATATCTTTACAATGTGCCATTATGCAAAGCGAAGCTTGCTTGATTCAGAAAATTCTTACGCTTCAAGTCTATTTATCTCATCAGTGCAAAGTGTTGCTGAGGCGAGCAGATGCACAAAAATGTACTAAACTTTGTAATTTTATATAAATTCTCAAACAGAGAAACTGAAGTGCATAAACAAAATAATTAGCCAATACTGTATAAATAGCTACCAATTTTCACACAGGATTCAGAAATGCATTCTGGAGTATAATAGAGTAGGCTACACACCCGTTAGTTTACTGAATTAGTAGAACAGAGAATGGAGATACAGTACAGGATAGTCTACGATATTTCTCCTCTTTCTTAAAATAGTATTAAAACAAACAAGGCATTATTTAAATTAAGAAATGCATTATACTATACTATACTATATAATAATAAAATTACATTTCATTTAATGTCATTCTCTGTCTGTAAAACAAAAACAGAAAAAGTGTATATTTTGAAAGAACATACATCTACACAGGGTTGTCCCATGGTTTGAACCCGCTATCTCCATCATTGCAACTCTTTCACATTACTGTGAGGTGCCCTAGCCCACTGTGCTACTTTCTCCATGTGCCTCCTCAGGGAACTAGAACTCAAATAATGTTTTTTGAGCAGTGAACAGCTTACAGACATCATATAGCGACTTCTAAAAGTACGTTTGGAATGGCTTTTGAGCAGTCAGGATTGTTTTAAACTATAGACAATATTCCCAAAATAACATGAGATTATTCATAGCAACACACACCTAATGTAACAACAATAAACAACAGTCCTGAAACCTGTAATGTAGTTTACATGCACACACGCACACACACACATTTATTGAATTAGAACGCAGGTAATATCTTTCAAACTGATTTTTGGTGAGCTTCTCTAGAACTTGCCTTGTTTTCAGAGTAGAGCATTTTCAATGGTGTGGTGCCACTCTGTGGTAGTAGTCCATTTATTGATAACTAAATGTACGTTTTGGTGACATACATGAGAGCGGGCACTTAATCACTTTACCATCTTTAGATAGTTAAATAGTTACGTCAGAAAAAATTAATAGGGAGTTCCGGTTTGAGACGTGAACAACGAGGTTGCCCGTGTGGAAGCTCTATTCTGAATTATTTATGCTATCTCCAAAAACTGAGTAATCCTTGCTAACCTTATATATTTTACATATCAAACAACAAAGGAAAAAAATATACATACATCATATTTGTTATCAATAGCAATTACCAGCTTTTAAATATGTCAAATCCGTCAAGATCAAATAAAAAGACTGTTACAAGTGTCTCTCCCTCTGTGGCAGACTCGGAGAGCCAGGATGATGAGTCCACTTCCCACCTAGTTACACAACCGGATCTTAGGTCTTTCAAAGCAGAGCTTTCGGCTGATATTTCAACCGCCCTCTTCAGTCAGTTGAAGTCATTCATCGAGGTCGCCATTGCCCCTCTTTCGAAAGCCCTCGACCTAGCTTGGAGGCTAGGGTTTCGTGTCCGAGGCAGAGAGAGGTAAGCTGTGGGACAGGGAGTCCCATTCCAGACATAGCAACATAAGACTGGTTGGTGTCCCAGAGTCACTGGACCGTGGAGACCCAATCGGTTTCGTGGAGCTTCTTCCCTCTGTCTTCGAGACACCACCAAAGCTTGACCGAGCGCACCGCCTGGGACCTCGGTTTTTGGGGGACGGGATTGTAAAGAAGCCCCGAGGTCTCATTGTCTGATTTCACAACTTTCCGGACAGAGAAAGAGTCAGAAGAAGAATGAATTCAGATCAATTGTTTTTCCGGGGAACTAAGGTTTATATTTTTGCTGATTATATTGCAGCGGTTTCATCAAAGAGAGCTATGTTTAATATCAAATGAAGTCTCTGTTCGAAGAACGTAAAGTTCTCCCTTCGTTTTTCAGCTCACTTTTGTGTGAAAAATAATGGTAAAAAGCTTTAATTTGACTCACCGGAGGAAGCTGAGAATTGGTTATAACCAGTGGCGGGCTGTGCATTTTACACCTAGGCCTTCAGTATCTTCGCAAAATTAAAACGCATTATAATAACATCACAATGACATTCTAGGGCTTTTGTATATATTATACAAAAAATAAATAGGCTACATCGTATTTCCTTTAAGTTATATTTCTTCACGTTAGTATGTCAGAACTTAGCAACCCAGAAGTGTTGCAAACTACCGACATTTGTCTTTCCTTCCTGAAAGTGGCTTTCAGAGGCTAGGTCCGGGGTGTTCCTCATGCCGTTTTCTACAGTTACAGTATGCACCGAATAGCCTAATAACTTGCATCCTTTGTTTGTTCCTGTACTGGTATCGGCCCATCCCTAGTTAGGCCCTGCTAGTTAAAACATATAAAAATCTATCAAACTCACCAAAACTGCTCATTATTCGAAAAAGAAGTCCGTCCTCTTTTCTTAAAAAAAAAGACTTCTATGACGCCGTTGTACAGCACATCTTTGCGTTAAGTTCCAATAAAAGATCTTACCCAGTGCTGAGAGTCGATCCTGCCCAGTCCTATATTCGCCACCAAAGCAACTTCTTCACCTCCATCTGCCATTCTGCTATAAGTAAAAAATCTAAAAATTGAAAGTTTAAAGAAATCGTAGAGACAGGTGTAAGCTAGTTGTTGTTCGGATGGCAAACTTTTTTTTACATTTCTTTGTTGAACTTTATTGAACTGCCACTCCTATCAGCAACAGAAACGATGCTGACGTAAGGCTAGGCCTGCAGAAACGCTTTACTTGGTCAAAGAACACACCCAACATGGTAAAATCGAAATCTGATTGGTTAAAAATATTACAATCAACAACATGGTCCTGATGGGCTTCAACAGCAGACGGTATTCACTCGGAATTCTGAATGCCCCAGTCTACCCGGAGACAACACAGATGAAAAAAATCTTATTGGATAAAAGCTTTCATTTATATGAGCTGTGCTAAAAGCAAGGCAAGTGAAAAGAGCGTACTGTAGCAATGAAATTACCGTATAGAATTATTTAAATGAACTTTGTAAAATATTATTAGTGTTAATGAAAAAATATATTCAAGAATAATATATGTTATGATTATCCTTGGGCCTGCAGAGAAGGCTTTGCAGGCCCTGCCCCTGACGGCCCACCACTGGTTATAACAAAGCAGAGTAGATCTACTGGAGGGGCATTGGGTCATCAGCGGGGGGGCACTGCCATTTCAGAAATATTTTAATGCAGTGGCGACATAGTCCAACACCAGAGTATGTGAGCCAGGTTGAGCATTTGGAAACCCGCTCCTCGCTCACTGAGCAGTTGTTGCGCTCCGCTCCACCACTCCACACGTTTTTCAACCACTCCGCTCAAGCCCGCACATCGCTGACATGAAAAATAACAACACTCCAAATTTACTCCAATAATTTTTAAAGTCATATTACAATATTAACAAAGCCCATCCATTGTGTGACCATGTATGTCCATCAATGAAATATTGAAACTAAATCGTGTTGAATTGTTATAATGTTGTTTAATGACAGTGTGACCCTGTACATGAAAAAAACAAACAGTTACAGAAAACAGTGCAATCTCATTTTACAGGCTCTATGTATTTTCTATATATACATTGTGAAGATAAAAAATGTGGGCATTTAACGAGAATAGGCTTTAATCTAATGTAATACAAAAAGAATGAACAAAATGTTTTAATTGCTCTTATTATAACTCGGTCTAACCAGTAGATACGTACCTCGTTTCTTTCTGTTCGCATGTGCACGCAGTATTCACTATCGTGCTTGCAAGAGATAGGCCTATATCTTTTCAAATTCCATAAAGAGTCTTTAGTCGTGGCCACTATATGGGCATTCACTATATGGGTTTTCCTTTATTATTATTAATTGTTATTTCATTTGAGAATTTAGTTTTTTATGATAATTTCCATATCATGCCACCACGTAGCAGATGTACCTTTACTCCACTTAATTTGGGAATGCACTGCTGGCAGGAGAGAGACAAAGAGAGTTGCAGATTCCAGCTGGCTTTACATTTTGTATCTGCTATTTAATATAGGAAACATTTAAAAGGAAATCATGAAAGCAACAAAGATGAGTCAATAGGAGCTTGTGGTTATCGGTTCCTTCTACTGACCATATTTAAACTCATATTGGTGAGAGGGCTCATTAACATAGGCTACAATCAATGTGATTTGGAACATAGACAAGAATATAAAGACTAGTCTCCTACTTTGCCTTTGGAGAATGGAATTGGTATTAATTTTCCAAGCATTTACATGAAACACATGATATACGGATCTGACTGAAACACATTCCATTCAGATTCAATCAGAGCCAGTTGAGGAGGAATTTCTGAATCTCAGTACTTATGTAGACATATAACTAACTGCCTATGAGGACGGACACACTGTCAGTTCTATTTTTTTTGATTCCAACCAACAACTTGAAATGGATTATGTGCGTTGCAGCTCAACATTAGAAATCAAATGTACAGTAACAAGTTTACTCAGTGACCAATGAGCATAGTTACCTGCTATGCATGCACAACTAAAATGATGCATTCTCCCCGTTAAGTATATTTTATTTAAGTTACAGTTTGCACATCCAATATTAAAATAATAACTAAAAGGGATATTTTTTGCCACGCCATGGCCTGTGGTAGGAGGGGCATCAATGACCGCTGGGGGGGGCATGGCCCTCGAATGCCCCACCATAGCGCCAACGCTGTAACAAAGTGACCTTAATATTGTTAGTAAATATACTAGTACACTCAACTTAATTAGTTAATTGCTACAACCTTTTTGGAGTGATATTACTATAATTGTTTTGAGGGGGGGGCTGGTGGTAGATACCACACTGGTGGTAGATAGGAACCACTTGTTTCACCCTAACCCAGTCTATGTTTAAGATTACCTGCTGTCTCTGTCCTTCAATGAGCAGAGACTTTGAGTTTTAGGGGGTGGGTTTGGGGATCTGTCTGTGCTTGTTCCTTTTGTCTCTGTTTTGTTTTTTGTTTTCTTTATTATTGCCTTTGGCAATTTTATGTTTTTATGTACTGTCTAATAATTGGCTATGTATACAGATTTGGATGGCTGGGGACACTGGCCCTCATTTACGAAACGTGCGACCTAAAACAGGCATATGACGGGCGTACACCGATTTCTACGCAAAACAAGGGGCTGCAATAAAATCTCACACGTCTGGTCTGACCTCGTGAATGCAAATTCTCTATTGTGACTAGCGGTGTTCATGGTATAACCACCCATTTCAGTGAATTGTTGAACCAGCAATCATTGATGAATGTGTCTGCATCGCAACTACCCCATATTGCAAATTACATTTCAGAATTACGAATATATTATCTACAGCAGATTGCAATTAAGTGGTTTATATTTTTCATTTCACTTCGGGGTGGCCTAGAACATGAGGGCAGCAATTACGCAAACAACAATTTCAATCAAAAAATATATTATTATTATTATTATTATTTAAACAAGCGCTTTGGCAGTCCTGTAGTCAAGGCGATGGCAGGTCTGGAGAACCTTAATGCCCGCTCTCTACATTGGGACATTTCACGGAGAGATCAGAGACAGGTCTGGTATATCACAGCTAACAATAGTCGAAGTATGCCAGCAGTTTTGGCGGCTATGAAGTCACTTTCTGGTATATTCAAACTATGATTAAAAGACAATTTTAATTTAATGACTTTAGCAGTAACCTCAGTCAACACCGCATTTTCCTTTAACAATCGACGCCTGATTTTAAGTTTCATCCCGAGGGTACCCAGTACCGGGACCTTTTTGCGCACGTCACATACATCGGTTAATTACATATTGTAAACATGCGCAAAACCTGTCATGTTATATACTGCTAGAACGGCAAGGATCTCATCTGTAAATCTATCCAAACTGTTTTTGCCAAAAGAAAATAATATAGATGCATGGATTGCATAAATTCGCAACAACAAAATAATTGACTACCGCATTTTCGGCACTGCTGATGCGACATATATGTGATCAATAAACAAACATTTCTCAACATAGCTACAAAAGCAATACAGCTATCGAAAACCACTATCCAGCCCTTCACAAAGATGCCAAGCTTTTTGTTCTATCCCTAAGAGGCACAAAACAGTCCAGCAATATATCAGCAAAAACTATTTCACATTTTGAAATCAATACAACTTTTCCCTATATTGTATGATTTTGTATTGTAAAACGTGGTTTCTGGTCAACAAATTCCACTTGGTAAGTTATTTCAATGCCTTATAGACATTCTGGATTAGTTTATTCTATACATTGTGCATAATACATAATTACACTGGTTTGAACTTGACTGCCTGTCGACGCTCAAAGCACAACATTAGGGTCTTTCTCCCCACCTACTGAAAAAATGAAGAAACATATCTTCCTAAGCTGTTTTTCACTCTATTCTGGTGAGAAAGACCTTTCCATAGAGTGGTCACATGTTAAAATTGACCAACCAGATCAGGAAATATTCAAACACGTATCTGTTCAAAGTAGGTTCTCTGTTTTGTTCAGTTACGCACGCTTTGCGCATTGTGGTTGTAGTGCTCTCGATTTTTGATGGATTATAACATAATTTCTCAACATGGCAGGTTCTAGCAAGAAATATTCAGTTACAGAGGCTTTGGTACTAATAGCAAAGGAAAATTGGACTTTAAATCTTCTCCCTGACTGAGAATCTGAATTCCATTGGAGTTACAAGACGAACCATTTCGACAACATGAAACAACATGAAACAACATGAAACAACATGAAACAACATGAAACAACATGAAACAACATGAAACAACATGAAACAACATGAAACAACTGACCACCTGTACACCCCAAATGCCGCATCAAAAGTGTATGTAACTATATATTATGTTGTTTTTTCATTATATTTATTATGTTTTTATATAAACATGTTATTATTTATTACTTCAAATACTGTTTTACTGGTGTATTGTATGAGCACAAAACTAGTTAGCCGCTAAGCTAAGCTAAGCAATGGGCCTTCCTGTATAATGATCATTGTATTATGATTTGTTATGCTACCGGTTCCACACAAAAGCCCATACACTGAGTGAACACATTTATTACTGTATCATTTTTACATTTAGTCAAAATAACATGCAATATGTTTGTTTTATTTATATAAATATATACAGGTCCTTCTAAAAGAATTAGCATATTTCATCTGACCAATAAAAGAAGTGTTTGTAATACAAAAAAAAGAAAATGTCAACCTTCAAATAATTATGTTCAGTTATGCACTCAATACTTGGTTGGGAATCCTTTTGCAGAAATGACTGCTTCAATGCGGCGTGGCATGGAGGCAATCAGCCTGTGGCACTGCTGAGGTGTGATGG